>BQKZ01006580.1:0-35873 GCA_036244855.1 Temnopleurus reevesii | reverse complement strand
TATTCCTACCAGGTACCCATTCACCTCACCTGGGTTGAGTGCAGCACAATGTGGATGAATTTCTTGCTGAAGGAAATTAACGCCATGGGTGGGACTCGAACCTACGACCCTCTGGTTGAAAGACGAGAGTCATGACCACTATACACCACGGCGACTTCATTCATGCACTCATAATAACTTCAGCATGTTCAGGATCAGAAAGGAAAGTCCCTGGTGCGACTCTTGTTCAACATTTTCCCAAAGAATAAGAAGGATCAATATTTTTTTTTAGTTCATCTAACCTTTGCGAATGTTTGAATAGAGTTTGTTTACTTTGTCCCAGGCTTTCGTTCTTTCTGCTCATAGTGAATATAACATTAATCGCCTATGGCTTCGAACATTGGAAGGATCGATATTTCTTTTGAGTTCATCTAACCTTTGTGAATGTTTGAATAGAGTTTGTTTACTTTGTCCCAGGCTTTTGTTCTTTCTGCTCATAGTGAATATAACATTAATCGCCTATGGCTTCGAACATTGGCATTTGAAATGAAGTTGATATTTGAAAGTGGCTATTTATATCTCTCAATTGCATATGTTCAAACAAGATTGAATAACGCTTCCCTAGCCTCCATTCCAGGTGTTTCAAAGAGTTACTATTATAAAATACAAGTTGACTATGGTGATGTACAATACCGAACTCTCGAAGCAGTCTACTCATTTTAAACCCATTAAATACTGGACCTGTGTAGTCCCTACACAATGTCTATGAGAATTACAGAAATCAGCATTCAACAGGTTAATAGAAAGTTTATTCAAATAACCTAATTTTATGATTCATTAGATTGGGTAGATTTCTTATCGTGTACACGATGCGGTGGATCGTTTTGGTGCGATCAATCATACAGAATTATTTAATTCAATAGAACATTCTGTATTTGTAGACGGATTCCATTGAGTGCCAACATACACAAGATTCTATTCAAATTTGAATAGAATGAATTTATTTTCTCAATAGGTTGTTTCGAGAGAGTCTGATCATTCAAATTTCTCTCTGAAAGCTTGCACATATTTGTTTTGTATTATGATACATGATTCTCAGCTGAGCGGACAAATTTCAACCGTGCCAAAAATTCCAAAAAGAGACGGATATATCTGGGAAGTATTGTTTCACGCTACACGTCTATCATTGTTCTCGAATTTCTAACATTATACTATTTCTAAAATCGAGTTGCCTTGGCAATGGTTGTGCATGCGCTATCTTGCAACTTTATGTTTCTTGGCTTAGTGGGGATCGCCCCTTATCAATTATTGGGGCATCACATGAAGCTAGGTATTTTCAAGCTTGTCAATCACGTCTTGGGAAGCTAACAATCAAAATTACCCGCCCAAATTTAGTTTATCAATAACAATCAAATCGTTAAATGTCGAAAAGGACCTAGGTCTTGCTAGCTTTCGGGTGATTCGCCAAAAATTAAGACAAGGTAACCTTTATACCATACGAACGATTCTATCAATCTATTGATACTTTCTCTAACATATTTCTCATACTATTGCGCTCTTAGGACTCGGAAATTCGGCTGCATAGCTGCACTGTAAAACCCCGGGTGTTAGATTTAACACCAGCCGAAGACAGCAGCTCTGCGGCCGGTTTCCGAGTCCGAAGAACCCAAACACTCAACAGCTTTTGCTGAGGGGGTAACATGAGCCCCATTGAGGGCGATGACACCCGGGCAGGGACACCTTTAAAAATCCTACTGTTAAATTTAACACCAGCCGGAATCACTATAGGTCCACATCGGAAAAATGTTAAAATAACACCGGTTTGGATTCCAATCAATACATCTAAATACCGACTGGTGTTTTTCAGAGCTTAAGCAACACTAGTAGGTGATTAAATATATTAAACTGATTTCAAACGGGTGTTATTCTAATAGTTTTCTGGTGTGGACCTATATTGATTCCGGCTGGTGTTAAATTTAACACCTGATTTCTGGTTTGGCCCTATATGGATTCCAGCTGGTGTTAATTTTAACACCAGGGTTTTTACAGTGCAGCTCTGCAGTCGGATTTCTGAGTCCAAAGAACGCAAACACTCAACAGCTCTTGCTGACGGGTTAACCCGAGCCCGAATGAGAGCGACGGCGCGCTGTGCCCGGGCAGGGACCCCTTCAGCTAAAGGCCTACTCACATCTTTGCGTTTTTAGCCTGCGTCGGCCCAGCGATTTCTGACAATATGTCTGTGTTTTCACGAGGTGACGGGAGCTAAAGGATATTGTTGCATGAAGACAAAGATATCCCTACATAGTGCCAATTCAACAAGCATCCTATCAAACGTGTTGATTCTATAGAAGGACACGTTCCAATGGAATTGTAACTCATTTCGTGTAACAATACTCTCTGGCTCCCGTCACTTCGCGAAAACACGGACGAATTAAAAACGCTCACGGGACGGACGGCGTATGCTCGTTGAGCGCAAGTTGAACGTCAGTCCACCGGCTTATTATCGTATGCTGTGCGCTCGGAGAGCGTTTGTTTTAATTTTCAAAAACGCCGGGCCGACGCGACGTACGCTAAAAACGAAAATGTGTGAGTCGGCTTTTAGATCAATAAGTGGATTCTAATAAACAGAGCTCGGGACAACTTCATCATGTTCATTAGGCTTCATATGAGACCGCACAAGCACATGGGTGATTGAATTAAACCTAATCAAATACTACGTGTACTAACATTATAACATGATATGTTTCTTCATGAACCGACTCACAAGATAGCCGCACATACTCGCGGTCCCTTGTATGAAACTCACTTATCCTGCTTATCGAGGGTCCCCTGTGACGTCATCTATGTTGCGACTGTGACGTCATATATGTTGAAAGGGCATACACGAGTCCTAGATAAATTTCATTACGTTACTGGGGGATTTCCATATTAAAAATGTCCCGTACGACATGAAAAATACGTTATATTTCATCCTAATGACCTAATTATAATATGATATTCCATTTTTCGTGTATCCATGTAAAACAATGGGGTAGGTCACAAGAATACTATTAGAAGTTATTAACTATTTTCATTTGAAAAAGATGAGAAAAATGGATATGTCTTGCAGATACGGACAAATGCACTACACCCTCCTACCCTTCTAAATCAAGTCGATACTGAGAGGGTGGCATGTAAGATGTTAAAGTCAGTCCGTCATGATCGACATGACTTCCGGTTAGGAGCCAAACTGTCCGCTGCCATTTTGATTGCGAAGGTTGCCGAGCAGATTTTTTCTACCTGAAATAGCAGTGAGCAAGCTTTATTTCGCTAGTTCACAGCTCAATAGTCGTAAACGTATGTGTTCCGCATGTTTTTAGAAACAATCGAAACCAAAGAGAGGACAAATCAAAATACAAGCGAAGACAACAAGCATCGGAAAGTTGTACGAAGTGTTCCGAGTTTCTGAGCTTGGCAAGGTGCGTAAGCAAGGAAATTTTTAAATATCGTTGTTGCCAATACGGATAACGCCGTCCGTTCGCGCTCCCAACCGGAAGTCCTGTCGATCATGACGGACTGACTTTAAGACATTTCGACAAGAGCAGGATAGCTAAGACTATTTTAACAATCGGCCTCTGTTTAAATTGTAGGTGAAGTTTGTTTCGGAAAGCACGAGTTTGCTGCCTTTAAACTTTTTTTAACCTAATAATTAAGACTGGTTTGGGTTCATCCTCTCCGAAAAAAAAATATTACTGGAAGACTTTACAAGCTGTTTGGAAATCCAGGTGCCAGTTTCCAAAAAGGGTCTCAGCTATCTTAACATTGCTAAGACGCTTTAACGTTTCATTCCAGCCTCTAAACTTACGTTGATACGTCTATGTCAAGATAGTAGCATAAGAAACCAGAGTGTATTTAGCAACAAGAGGACAACTAAGTCCATGTTGAACAATTGGAGCCTGCATATCTGGGAATTTGATTAAAAAAAGCACAAGTTTGCTGCCTTAAAACTTTCTAAACCTAATGATTAAGACTGGTTTGCGTTTATCCTCTCCAAAAAAAAAAACCCAAATCACTAGAAGCGGTAAAAAGCCGTTTGCAGAACTTGCGTCTGAATTGGTATTGGTTTACTGACATTCTAACCCTGTAAGATGTACAAAATCGAACAACATTCCCTTAAACCGGGTAAAGTTGTGAAATTCAACCCCTAAGCATGTCATTCGCTAGCGTGCATCCAACTCCGCCAGGCTCATGCTTAAAAAACAAAGGTGTTTTACACATTTTCCCCATTTTTCTTTCCTTGAAGGCGCTTTGATGAGTGTTTTAGCAGAGAATATGTGTGTGTGTGTGATTGAGGGTGTGTGTAGGAGTACGTGTGTGTACGTTTGTAAATAGCGTTATACATCCCCTTTTCTCGTTGTTTTGCTGTATATAGTTGCTTGGATTAGATTTTTAGTAGAATCGTGTACGTGTGACTGAGGTTGTGCATTGCTGTACATGATTGTGTGTATGTTTGTGAGTATAGGTACGCGTATTTCCGCTCGTGAATGTGCGTGTGTGTGTTTGTGTGTGCGTGTGTGTGTGTATGTGTGTACCTACGGGAAGCCGTAACAACCGCTCGAAAATCTTGTCTCTGCCGTAATTCGAAGTTGATTAACACGTCCAAAGCCGCCTATGCATGTAAGACTAGAACATCTACCGCTTGTCTTGAATTGGTATTGGTTTGCTGCCAACCCGACCCCGTAAGGTGTACCAAAATCGAACAACATTCCCTTAAACCGGGTAAAGTTGTGAAATTCAACCCCTAAGCATGTCATTGCAGCGTGCAGACGAGTAATACAATCCGNACAAAAACTGCGCTCACGAGATCGCGGTCCGCGTATTTCGCATGTGAATTTATTGCCCGCTGTTTTTACACGCAAAATCCCATAGACATTTGACAGCGGGCAATAAAGTAATTTATTGACCGCTCTGTCTTTTACGGGGCAATAAAGTGGAAAAATCACATGGCTCAGATGTCTGTTACGGTTTATAATATTATATATCAGCACAGCTCAGGCCCCCGACTGATTTCCAATGACTACATGCACCAAAGGGTCAGTCCACCTTTTGAAAGGACGTAAAGTCAAACCAGGGAGTTAACTCCCTGTTCAAACAAAAGCATAAGGCAAGCTGTGCCCCTGTGATGCCGCAACGTGATCTTTTGGTTCGATCATGTACGCGTTCATAGTATCCAGATTTTCCTCTCCAGTTGGGAGTATTCCAGCAGGACGCTTTACACTCCATGTGTTTCGGGTGTTAAGTTATTAAAATGATAAAAATATAAAACAATGCTACCCAAGAGCTTTCTAGAAGCTCGGAATCAAAGTCATTGGTAAATAAAGAAGATTAAAGAGTCATAATACATTTAACACAACATAATTCTGGTGTACATCAGCGTGGATATCATGATAGTGCAATGTGAAATATTAAATGATGATGATATGTCTCATTTACTCAGGGTAGCCATTTTGAACTGAGCTGAGCGGTTGTACTTCAAATTACCCCTGCTTAAAATGAGGCTATTGCCCTTTCCATTCTTGAATACTAAGAGAAGATAGTAGATGGTCCCGCTTTTAACAGCTGTGTATTACTCGACCGGTGTTCGAACCAACGACATCCCGCGCTCATGGGGCAGACGCCCAGTCATCTCTCTATTTATCTGCTTCTGATATTTATACATGGTGTATCATTTAACAAATTGTTAGCATTAGCCGTTATTAGCTATTTACTTAACTAATTGACTACTGGAACCGGGTATTCCCTCCACAAAGTCTACAGGAATTACAGCATTCAGTAGTCAATTGAACATGCCCATGATGTGCACGCGATGATGAAACCCAGCTACAAAAGAGCTGTGGGGAGTGTGAACATGCCTCTGGTAACCTTCCATTGAATATTATGACATATGTCACCCGTCTAATGTGAGTATCTCTCATCACTGTCTATTCCATACGCGAGTTTAATTGTGAGACCCTCCTAAGTACATAAATGCTATAGACGGCTGCGAGACTCTGGATAAACATTCCATGCATACAAACCAGCGGGTGGGACTACACATAGTCTCACGGATTATTTATGTAAGCGTGATATGAGCATGATATGTGCGGAGGCGCTGTGGTGTAGTGGTTCTGACTCTAGCCTTTCAACCAAAGGGTCGTAGGGTCCAATCCGATCCATGGCGTTGATTTCTTTCAACAAGAAATTTATCCACATTGTGCTGCACTGAAGCCAGGTGAGGTTTTACCAGGCAGGAATATTTATTCCTTGAAATGTCATATGCGCTGGTGTACGAAGGGCTAAAGCCAGGGTAATAATAATGCGAATCACATTGAACACTCCGCAAAGTCTATTATTACTATCATTACATTGAACGTATTCATGAAACCAATGATTGGCATTCATAACAGTTGGCAGATGAGCTATTAAAGCATCGCATCAATCAGCGATAAAGGGATATGTTAAAACTTTCTAATTTAGCCTTTAATTCCAAATGTCGTGATAGTCAGATTAGTTCAGGATTGCCTGCGGGTTGTCAAAACCCATCGTCATAATTATATCAATTTTTCTTTTAAAGAAATATCAAACGAAATATAAGGGTACAGTGATCGCCCCTTCGGAAACTCTACTTTGCAAAAATAATAAAATGCGCTACACAATTTTTGTAAATAAAACTTTACACACAAAAAAATAACCCAGGGTCAAAAGCAACTTTGACAAAATATGTCACATGAATGTTCCGTTTCTTCTGATTCTATGACAGGTCATTAAAATGCTTTTCGTTCTTTTGATCCACTTTGATCAAGCCGAGGTTTATGTTCATTTACAACAGAGTTCATATCATAGTGCCAGCTGTTTTGAAAGTCAGATTCATCGAGCATTGCCTGAGGGTTGTCAAAACTCATCGCCGCTCAATCTTGCTTCTTTTAAGAATATATCAAATGAAAAATAAGGGGATAATAATCGCCCCTTGGGGAACCCCACTTTGAAAAGAAGATAAAACATGTGTTCCACATGAAAAATGCATGAAGTAATTAATTTATAAAAATTGTACCAAAATGTTTCATGTACAGGGATAAATGATGAATCGATGTGTCAAGAAAAATATATGAAAACGGGCTCAACAACTCCTTCGAGGAGAAATATTGAATATTCTGTGGCTCCTAAAACTTGTCTTTTCCTGTTTTTATCCAACATAGATTCATGTTTCTTTACATTATCATATGCATAATACCACCTGTTATAAAAGGCGGATTCCTTGAGGTATGCTAATGGGTTGTGGAGGCGCCGTGGTGTATTGGTTATGACTCTCGCATTTTAACCAGAGACTCGTATGTTCGAGTCCCATCCATGTCGTCGATTTCCTTCAGCAAGAAATTCATCCGTATTGTGCTGTACTCAACACAGGTGATGTAAATGGATGGCAGAGTGGATACGTGCGCTATATAAATTGCATCTGTAATTGTTGTTATCTGGAATCGTTTACATATCCTGGTGGGACCCAAAAAGACACTCCAAAAAGAATGAGAATACAAATCCTCACTTAAAATGTCACCCCCAAATTCATTCCTCTCTAAATACACATTCTAGGAGAAACATTTCTCATAATCATGTTTTAAGAAGGCGGGAAAACTGAGAGGATGTGATTTGGACACATGTGAAATTCGATTGAAGTTGAGATGTGACTGAGGCCCCAGATCCCTTTGCATACTATAGGAGATAAGGTCAATAAATCCCATTAGAAATAAACATGAACATCCAAACAAGCCAACCAAGACCCCGTTCAAAGCTAGTTTTCGAAAGCGGCTTCCACAAAACACATTTCCAGATCCACTTCGCGGGACTCTTGTTTGAATGAGACACAACTGGCCTTCCGAATCGGCTCTGGAAACTAGTTTAGTGGAAGCATCTTCCAAAAACTGGGTTCCAAAGCTGGTTTTGAATGCCAGTTGTGTCCTGTTCAGACCTACAGTCCCATTTCAAGTCCACCTCATGCAACGCAGCTCTGTTGTTAGGCGATATGTAAAACCACCTTTATGCACCCATAATGATGGAAATTTACGCCCGTGGTGAGTCGGAGGGTAGGATGAGAAGATTTAGACACATGTGAAATGCGATTGAGGCTGAAATGTGACGGGGACCCTAGATTCTTTATAGATTGGAGATAAGGTCAATAAATCCCATTTGAAATAAGCATGGATATCCGGACTAGAGAACCAAGACACCGTTCAGAGACACGGCGCGGCGCTAAACCACTTTAACGGAAACTAGTTTGACAGCAAGTCTGAACGGGACAAGCGGACGCGAAATTGGACTTCCAAAATTCCATCGTCATAGTTATAACAAATCCACTTTGCGTCAAGTGGACTTGAGATCTACTTCGCGGGACTCTAGTTTGAACGGGACGCAATTGGCCTTCCGAAGTGGCTCTGAAAACTAGCTTCCAAAGCTGGTTTGGAAGGCCAGTTGTGTCTTATTCAGATCTACAGTCCAACGAAGTGGATTTAAAGTCCACCGCATGCATACTGTTAGGCGACATGTGAACACTTTATGCACCCTTAGGGTGGAGATATACGCTCGTGGTGAGTCGGAGGGTAGGCTGAAAAGATTTCGACACACGCTCGACGCGATTGAAGTTGAAATGTGACTGGAGCCCTAGATTCTTTGCAAATAGGAGATAAGGTCAATATATCCCATTTGATATAAACATGGACATCCGGACTACCCGACTACGCAGCAAGTATTAGACCCCGTTCAAACCTATTTTCCAAAGGCGGCTTCGACTTTAATAACAAGTTTCCAGAACCGGTTCGGAAGACCAGTTATGTCCCGTTCAAATTAGAGTCTCGCGAAGTGGATTTCGTGTCCACTTGACGCAAAGTGGCTCTGTTGTTAGGTGAAGGATACAGGTCACGTTCTTCATACGACCCCTGATGCCCTCTCCCGTTGACTACCAGTAATACCCGCTTGAGTGCTTAAGTTTTACCTGAAAGTTAAACCTCTTAAGGCCGCTTTACGAGTCTTGAGCGTTCAAATTGTTGACTGAACCGGTCCGTTCCTGGTCACGAAAAAAATCTACCTCGCGAAGTGGATTTCCAAGCCAGTTTTTTAAGTCAAATATCGTGACCGCTTGTCCAGTTTAGACCTGCCGTTAAATGCCGCCAAATTGGTTTCTTAGTGTTTGACTGGTTTCGGTTAAAGTGAACACATAATAATCCAGTTCGGTAAAATTATGTTAAACGCCAATTCAACTGTTCAATGTTTCTTTGAAATGTTATTGAAATCAGGACCGACTTGCGATTGTTCTATCCGGACAATTCAATACATGACGTACTGATCTATTGTCCCATGACACACTTAATTCTTCGAAAGTGTTTTTATTTCTGTTAATGGTTTAACGCTGTAAATCGTCGGAGGTTTTTTAATTCTGTTAAGTGGTTTAACGCTGTAGGACTGAACGGTATCTAAATACCATTTGAAGTAAACATGAACCTCCGGACTAGCCGTCTTAAGTATCAAGTATTAGAGTAAAATTTTCTGTCAAGCTGGATAAATATCAATCGTTTACAAGATGGCGCCAACCAAACCGCGCTATTCCACAGACATCTCGATGGGCATCTGTGAGCATAGTTGCTGAATCTGGCATACTTATGCTGTCTGGCATACTTTCACCAATTTTATAATCTAGCATTTGTCCTAGGCATTCACGGATATACTTTGAAAACCCAGCATAGTTTTATTGAATTTACCCTAATTTGGCCATAGGTCTGAACGGTGTCTAAATACCATTTGAAGTAAACATGGAACTCCTGACTAGCAAGTAGTAAGTATTAGAGTAAACCTTTCTGTCAAGCTGGGTAAATATTAACCGTTTCCAAAATGGCGTCAACCAAAACGCGCTATTCCACAGACATCTCGATGGGCATCTGTGAGCATAGTTGCTGAATCTGGCATACTTATGCTTTCTGGCATAATGTTGACCGTTTTGGTATCTAGCATTTATGCTAGGCATTGACTTTTCTTTTTTTGTGTTTTTCTGTTGTAGAGCCCCTGTGAAAAACAATGCTGTGATCACTGACTGAGCAACCCAACTGAAATGAATAAATAAATAAATGAATAAAAATAAAAACTGATAATTTGAGAGAATCCAGCATAGTTTTATTGAATTTACCCTAATTTGACCATAGGTCTGAACGCGGTATAAATACCATTTGAGGTAAACATGGACCTCCGGACTAACCGTCTTATGTATCATGTATTAGAGTAAACCGTTCTGTCAAGCTGGATAAATATCAATCATTTTCAAGATGGCGCTAACCAAACCGCGCCAATCAGACCTCTAGATGGGCATCTGTGAGCATATAGTTGGTAAATCTAGCATTATTATGCTGTCTGGCATACTTTTAGCAATTTTAGCATCTAGTATTTGTCCTAGGCATTCATGGATATACTTTGAAAACCCTGCATAGTTTTACTGAATTTACCCTAATTTGGCCATAGGTCTGAACGCGGTATAAATACCATTTGAGGTAAACATGGACCTCCGGACTAACCGTCTTATGTATCAAGTATTAGAGTAAACCGTTCTGTCAAGCTGGATAAATATCAATCATTTTCAAGATGGCGCTAACCAAACCGCGCCAATCAGACATCTAGATGGGCATCTGTGAGCATATAGTTGGTAAATCTAGCATTATTATGCTGTCTGGCATACTTTTAGCAATTTTAGCATCTAGTATTTGTCCTAGGCATTCATGGATATACTTTGAAAACCCTGCATAGTTTTACTGAATTTACCCTAATTTGGCCATAGGTCTGAACGCGGTATAAATACCATTTGAGGTAAACATGGACCTCCGGACTAACCGTCTTATGTATCAAGTATTAGAGTAAACCGTTCTGTCAAGCTGGATAAATATCAATCATTTTCAAGATGGCGCTAACCAAACCGCGCCAATCAGACATCTAGATGGGCATCTGTGAGCATATAGTTGGTAAATCTAGCATTATTATGCTGTCTGGCATACTTTTAGCAATTTTAGCATCTAGTATTTGTCCTAGGCATTCATGGATATACTTTGAAAACCCTGCATAGTTTTACTGAATTTACCCTAATTTGGCCATAGGTCTGAACGCGGTATAAATACCATTTGAGGTAAACATGGACCTCCGGACTAACCGTCTTATGTATCAAGTATTAGAGTAAACCGTTCTGTCAAGCTGGATAAATATCAATCATTTTCAAGATGGCGCTAACCAAACCGCGCCAATCAGACATCTAGATGGGCATCTGTGAGCATATAGTTGGTAAATCTAGCATTATTATGCTGTCTGGCATACTTTTAGCAATTTTAGCATCTAGTATTTGTCCTAGGCATTCATGGATATACTTTGAAAACCCTGCATAGTTTTACTGAATTTACCCTAATTTGGCCATAGGTCTGAACGCGGTATAAATACCATTTGAGGTAAACATGGACCTCCGGACTAACCGTCTTATGTATCAAGTATTAGAGTAAACCGTTCTGTCAAGCTGGATAAATATCAATCATTTTCAAGATGGCGCTAACCAAACCGCGCCAATCAGACATCTAGATGGGCATCTGTGAGCATATAGTTGGTAAATCTAGCATTATTATGCTGTCTGGCATACTTTTAGCAATTTTAGCATCTAGTATTTGTCCTAGGCATTCATGGATATACTTTGAAAACCCTGCATAGTTTTACTGAATTTACCCTAATTTGGCCATAGGTCTGAACGCGGTATAAATACCATTTGAGGTAAACATGGACCTCCGGACTAACCGTCTTATGTATCAAGTATTAGAGTAAACCGTTCTGTCAAGCTGGATAAATATCAATCATTTTCAAGATGGCGCTAACCAAACCGCGCCAATCAGACATCTAGATGGGCATCTGTGAGCATATAGTTGGTAAATCTAGCATTATTATGCTGTCTGGCATACTTTTAGCAATTTTAGCATCTAGTATTTGTCCTAGGCATTCATGGATATACTTTGAAAACCCTGCATAGTTTTACTGAATTTACCCTAATTTGGCCATAGGTCTGAACGCGGTATAAATACCATTTGAGGTAAACATGGACCTCCGGACTAACCGTCTTATGTATCAAGTATTAGAGTAAACCGTTCTGTCAAGCTGGATAAATATCAATCATTTTCAAGATGGCGCTAACCAAACCGCGCCAATCAGACATCTAGATGGGCATCTGTGAGCATATAGTTGGTAAATCTAGCATTATTATGCTGTCTGGCATACTTTTAGCAATTTTAGCATCTAGTATTTGTCCTAGGCATTCATGGATATACTTTGAAAACCCTGCATAGTTTTACTGAATTTACCCTAATTTGGCCATAGGTCTGAACGCGGTATAAATACCATTTGAGGTAAACATGGACCTCCGGACTAACCGTCTTATGTATCAAGTATTAGAGTAAACCGTTCTGTCAAGCTGGATAAATATCAATCATTTTCAAGATGGCGCTAACCAAACCGCGCCAATCAGACATCTAGATGGGCATCTGTGAGCATATAGTTGGTAAATCTAGCATTATTATGCTGTCTGGCATACTTTTAGCAATTTTAGCATCTAGTATTTGTCCTAGGCATTCATGGATATACTTTGAAAACCCTGCATAGTTTTACTGAATTTACCCTAATTTGGCCATAGGTCTGAACGCGGTATAAATACCATTTGAGGTAAACATGGACCTCCGGACTAACCGTCTTATGTATCAAGTATTAGAGTAAACCGTTCTGTCAAGCTGGATAAATATCAATCATTTTCAAGATGGCGCTAACCAAACCGCGCCAATCAGACATCTAGATGGGCATCTGTGAGCATATAGTTGGTAAATCTAGCATTATTATGCTGTCTGGCATACTTTTAGCAATTTTAGCATCTAGTATTTGTCCTAGGCATTCATGGATATACTTTGAAAACCCTGCATAGTTTTACTGAATTTACCCTAATTTGGCCATAGGTCTGAACGCGGTATAAATACCATTTGAGGTAAACATGGACCTCCGGACTAACCGTCTTATGTATCAAGTATTAGAGTAAACCGTTCTGTCAAGCTGGATAAATATCAATCATTTTCAAGATGGCGCTAACCAAACCGCGCCAATCAGACATCTAGATGGGCATCTGTGAGCATATAGTTGGTAAATCTAGCATTATTATGCTGTCTGGCATACTTTTAGCAATTTTAGCATCTAGTATTTGTCCTAGGCATTCATGGATATACTTTGAAAACCCTGCATAGTTTTACTGAATTTACCCTAATTTGGCCATAGGTCTGAACGCGGTATAAATACCATTTGAGGTAAACATGGACCTCCGGACTAACCGTCTTATGTATCAAGTATTAGAGTAAACCGTTCTGTCAAGCTGGATAAATATCAATCATTTTCAAGATGGCGCTAACCAAACCGCGCCAATCAGACATCTAGATGGGCATCTGTGAGCATATAGTTGGTAAATCTAGCATTATTATGCTGTCTGGCATACTTTTAGCAATTTTAGCATCTAGTATTTGTCCTAGGCATTCATGGATATACTTTGAAAACCCTGCATAGTTTTACTGAATTTACCCTAATTTGGCCATAGGTCTGAACGCGGTATAAATACCATTTGAGGTAAACATGGACCTCCGGACTAACCGTCTTATGTATCAAGTATTAGAGTAAACCGTTCTGTCAAGCTGGATAAATATCAATCATTTTCAAGATGGCGCTAACCAAACCGCGCCAATCAGACATCTAGATGGGCATCTGTGAGCATATAGTTGGTAAATCTAGCATTATTATGCTGTCTGGCATACTTTTAGCAATTTTAGCATCTAGTATTTGTCCTAGGCATTCATGGATATACTTTGAAAACCCTGCATAGTTTTACTGAATTTACCCTAATTTGGCCATAGGTCTGAACGCGGTATAAATACCATTTGAGGTAAACATGGACCTCCGGACTAACCGTCTTATGTATCAAGTATTAGAGTAAACCGTTCTGTCAAGCTGGATAAATATCAATCATTTTCAAGATGGCGCTAACCAAACCGCGCCAATCAGACATCTAGATGGGCATCTGTGAGCATATAGTTGGTAAATCTAGCATTATTATGCTGTCTGGCATACTTTTAGCAATTTTAGCATCTAGTATTTGTCCTAGGCATTCATGGATATACTTTGAAAACCCTGCATAGTTTTACTGAATTTACCCTAATTTGGCCATAGGTCTGAACGCGGTATAAATACCATTTGAGGTAAACATGGACCTCCGGACTAACCGTCTTATGTATCAAGTATTAGAGTAAACCGTTCTGTCAAGCTGGATAAATATCAATCATTTTCAAGATGGCGCTAACCAAACCGCGCCAATCAGACATCTAGATGGGCATCTGTGAGCATATAGTTGGTAAATCTAGCATTATTATGCTGTCTGGCATACTTTTAGCAATTTTAGCATCTAGTATTTGTCCTAGGCATTCATGGATATACTTTGAAAACCCTGCATAGTTTTACTGAATTTACCCTAATTTGGCCATAGGTCTGAACGCGGTATAAATACCATTTGAGGTAAACATGGACCTCCGGACTAACCGTCTTATGTATCAAGTATTAGAGTAAACCGTTCTGTCAAGCTGGATAAATATCAATCATTTTCAAGATGGCGCTAACCAAACCGCGCCAATCAGACATCTAGATGGGCATCTGTGAGCATATAGTTGGTAAATCTAGCATTATTATGCTGTCTGGCATACTTTTAGCAATTTTAGCATCTAGTATTTGTCCTAGGCATTCATGGATATACTTTGAAAACCCTGCATAGTTTTACTGAATTTACCCTAATTTGGCCATAGGTCTGAACGCGGTATAAATACCATTTGAGGTAAACATGGACCTCCGGACTAACCGTCTTATGTATCAAGTATTAGAGTAAACCGTTCTGTCAAGCTGGATAAATATCAATCATTTTCAAGATGGCGCTAACCAAACCGCGCCAATCAGACATCTAGATGGGCATCTGTGAGCATATAGTTGGTAAATCTAGCATTATTATGCTGTCTGGCATACTTTTAGCAATTTTAGCATCTAGTATTTGTCCTAGGCATTCATGGATATACTTTGAAAACCCTGCATAGTTTTACTGAATTTACCCTAATTTGGCCATAGGTCTGAACGCGGTATAAATACCATTTGAGGTAAACATGGACCTCCGGACTAACCGTCTTATGTATCAAGTATTAGAGTAAACCGTTCTGTCAAGCTGGATAAATATCAATCATTTTCAAGATGGCGCTAACCAAACCGCGCCAATCAGACATCTAGATGGGCATCTGTGAGCATATAGTTGGTAAATCTAGCATTATTATGCTGTCTGGCATACTTTTAGCAATTTTAGCATCTAGTATTTGTCCTAGGCATTCATGGATATACTTTGAAAACCCTGCATAGTTTTACTGAATTTACCCTAATTTGGCCATAGGTCTGAACGCGGTATAAATACCATTTGAGGTAAACATGGACCTCCGGACTAACCGTCTTATGTATCAAGTATTAGAGTAAACCGTTCTGTCAAGCTGGATAAATATCAATCATTTTCAAGATGGCGCTAACCAAACCGCGCCAATCAGACATCTAGATGGGCATCTGTGAGCATATAGTTGGTAAATCTAGCATTATTATGCTGTCTGGCATACTTTTAGCAATTTTAGCATCTAGTATTTGTCCTAGGCATTCATGGATATACTTTGAAAACCCTGCATAGTTTTACTGAATTTACCCTAATTTGGCCATAGGTCTGAACGCGGTATAAATACCATTTGAGGTAAACATGGACCTCCGGACTAACCGTCTTATGTATCAAGTATTAGAGTAAACCGTTCTGTCAAGCTGGNAGTCAGTCCGTCATGATCGACATGACTTCCGGTTAGGAGCCAAACTGTCCGCTGCCATTTTGATTGCGAAGGTTGCCGAGCAGATTTTTTTCTACCTGAAATAGCAGTGAGCAAGCTTTATTTCGCTAGTTCACAGCTCAATAGTCGTAAACGTATGTGTTCCGCATGTTTTTAGAAACAATCGAAACCAAAGAGAGGACAAATCAAAATACAAGCGAAGACAACAAGCATCGGAAAGTTGTACGAAGTGTTCCGAGTTTCTGAGCTTGGCAAGGTGCGTAAGCAAGGAAATTTTTAAATATCGTTGTTGCCAATACGGATAACGCCGTCCGTTCGCGCTCCCAACCGGAAGTCCTGTCGATCATGACGGACTGACTTTAAGACATTTCGACAAGAGCAGGATAGCTAAGACTATTTTAACAATCGGCCTCTGTTTAAATTGTAGGTGAAGTTTGTTTCGGAAAGCACGAGTTTGCTGCCTTTAAACTTTTTTTAACCTAATAATTAAGACTGGTTTGGGTTCATCCTCTCCGAAAAAAAAATATTACTGGAAGACTTTACAAGCTGTTTGGAAATCCAGGTGCCAGTTTCCAAAAAGGGTCTCAGCTATCTTAACATTGCTAAGACGCTTTAACGTTTCATTCCAGCCTCTAAACTTACGTTGATACGTCTATGTCAAGATAGTAGCATAAGAAACCAGAGTGTATTTAGCAACAAGAGGACAACTAAGTCCATGTTGAACAATTGGAGCCTGCATATCTGGGAATTTGATTAAAAAAAGCACAAGTTTGCTGCCTTAAAACTTTCTAAACCTAATGATTAAGACTGGTTTGCGTTTATCCTCTCCAAAAAAAAAAACCCAAATCACTAGAAGCGGTAAAAAGCCGTTTGCAGAACTTGCGTCTGAATTGGTATTGGTTTACTGACATTCTAACCCTGTAAGATGTACAAAATCGAACAACATTCCCTTAAACCGGGTAAAGTTGTGAAATTCAACCCCTAAGCATGTCATTCGCTAGCGTGCATCCAACTCCGCCAGGCTCATGCTTAAAAAACAAAGGTGTTTTACACATTTTCCCCATTTTTCTTTCCTTGAAGGCGCTTTGATGAGTGTTTTAGCAGAGAATATGTGTGTGTGTGTGATTGAGGGTGTGTGTAGGAGTACGTGTGTGTACGTTTGTAAATAGCGTTATACATCCCCTTTTCTCGTTGTTTTGCTGTATATAGTTGCTTGGATTAGATTTTTAGTAGAATCGTGTACGTGTGACTGAGGTTGTGCATTGCTGTACATGATTGTGTGTATGTTTGTGAGTATAGGTACGCGTATTTCCGCTCGTGAATGTGCGTGTGTGTGTTTGTGTGTGCGTGTGTGTGTGTATGTGTGTACCTACGGGAAGCCGTAACAACCGCTCGAAAATCTTGTCTCTGCCGTAATTCGAAGTTGATTAACACGTCCAAAGCCGCCTATGCATGTAAGACTAGAACATCTACCGCTTGTCTTGAATTGGTATTGGTTTGCTGCCAACCCGACCCCGTAAGGTGTACCAAAATCGAACAACATTCCCTTAAACCGGGTAAAGTTGTGAAATTCAACCCCTAAGCATGTCATTGCAGCGTGCAGACGAGTAATACAATCCGATTCCGCCGGGCTCATGCATAAAAACAAGGAAGGTTGCACATCTCTTTTTATCCTTTTCCTCTTTCATTAAAGGTGCTTGGATGAGTGTTTCAGTAGAAAGCGCGCGCGTGTGTGTTACTGTGTGTGTGTGTGGGTCTGTGTGCGTGTGCGTGATTGAGATTGTATGTTGGTTTATGTATGTTTACGTTTGTATATAGAGGTCGTACAAATTTTTTTGTCTTGTTTCATTATAGTTGCTTGGATAAAGTTTAAGTAGAAATGTGTATGTGACACTGAAGGTGCAGGTTGGTGAAAGTGTGTGTATGTTTCTGTACAGGTGTACAGATCTACGAGCGCGCGTGTGGGCGAAGTTGCTTAGATAAGTGATTAAAGCAAATCGTGTGTGTGTGTATGTGTGTGTGTGTGTGTGTGTGATTATTGTTATATGTGTGCAAGCGCTCGTATGTGTTTGTGTGTGCTTGCACGTGTGTATGTGTGTGTTTGTAAGTTTGTGTGCATCCGTCTTTCATCATTTTGTTATATCCTTAAAGCCGAAATACAGTTTTGGAAACGATTTAGACATTATAGTTCTACGGGATGTTTATCATGACGTATATATCACACACACATTTAGTGACCCAAGCAATATTTTTACAAACTGACTTTTTTTGAAGAGTTGAATTTGACCGTTAAATCACATTTAGCGTCCTATCTTGGTAATAACAATGTTCTGTTTGTTATCGGGCATAAAGCAATGCTATTTCCGAGATTTGACAAAAGCATGATAAAATGTATACAAAAAGATTCAATTCTGAAATTTTCATTCAGTTCGGTGCATGAGAAGGTGTTACTTATCAATATTGAATTAGTGTCGGGAGACACGACACTGAACTATTTTGGACATTTTAGGGTATAACTTTACCAATACTTATTCATTTTTTCACGCGATCTTTTGTGCAGTATGTTCATGATACTGTATTTTATTTTATTTAGATTTGAAGACACAAGTTGGGGACAAAATATTTGCTTTTACCAAAACTTTACTTGGGCTTTAATATATCTTACATCATGATATCAGGCAGTTTTGTGTCATTCTTTGCAGTAGTAAAATTTACCAAATCGTGCGACTTCTTATTAGAATATCACCAATTTGCGACAGGGTTGTCAGATTAAACAAAAAATACAAGCAATTCTTACTGCAGTCATATTTTATAGCCCCTAACATGTGAATACTCACTTGATGAAACCCTGTAAGTCAATAAAATATCGCTAGCAAGCAAATGCTTGGACGATTGTTCAAATAAGCTACAATATGTCCCTTTTTTAAAGGTCTGTAATATACTCGACTAAGGTAATTTAAGAAGGCGCACTTACCTGTATAATGGTGATCAATGTGACGTCAAAGTAGGCAGATGACGTCACGTGCGTGGAAAATGACGTCAGAGTTGAAAATGTACATGTTTGAAAAGAGAGAAAAGGATAGAAAGAAACGAGAATTCGTTATAAGTACCGAAGGATGTTTCAAATCATTAGCATTCTTAAGAGGTTATAAAGTATCTATAACAGTACGAAAAAAAAGTAAAGAAAAGAACAAACTGAGAGAAACTGTGTGTGAGAGAAAGAGAGACGAAGGGTGAAAATATGAAATTTAAATGTAACATTCTAAGAGCCGAGATTATTCAGCGCTCATTTAAATCATACAAGCAGTGAGTAAATCCCAGCCCATCAGTATATTACGGTACAACAGCAGTGCCGGTGAAATCAATACCGATGTTTTTCAGTGTTTAAAGACGAGTAAAAGACGTCACAAATATATCGTCCGTGTTTTAACGAAGTGACGGGAGCCAAATGGTACTCTTTCATGAAGACAAATACATCCTGACATAGCGCCAATTCAATGGGTATCCTATCGAACAACGTGTTAATTCTATCTGTATATAGAAGGACATGTTTCAATGGATTTGTAACTCATTTCGTGTGACAATACCCTGTGGCTCCCGTCACTTCTTGAAAATAAGATATTATGTAGGACTTGTTTGATAACCCCACAGTGTACAGAAGGGACAATGGACTGGGACAAAGTAAACTACTTCATTTAAGCATTCACAATAGCTTCATGACTACAAAGAAAGTACAACTCTTGTTCAACATATTCCACTAATTGAGAAGAGCGGAAAATTTCTTGCGTGTGATAATCTAGCTATTGTGAATGATTGAATGGATATTGTTTACATTGTCCCAGACCTTTGTCCCTTCTTGTCACAATGAAGGGGCTCATTCACTGTGAGCAGAAGGGACAAAGCAACCAGCTTCCATTCAGGTGCGACTCTCGCTCAACATTTTTCCTCAGAATGAGAAGGAAGAAATTTCTTTTGTGTGATCATCTAGCTATTGTGAATGCTTGAATGGAGGTTGGTTACTTTGTCCCAGGCCTTTGTCCCTTCTGCTCACAGTGAAGGGACATGCTCACATTCCTCTTATTCACTGTGAACTGAAGGGACAAAGCAACTAGCTTCCATTCCATCATTTTCTAGTGGCGAGATGCACACGAAAGAAATTCAAATTCCCTCATTTTTATTCTGCGGAGAATATTGTCGCATATATTAAAGCCCCGGTCATATAGGACCCCGGAAGCAACACGATTCACCCCGACTCGTTTTTCTGAGGCAGTTAACTGTACATTAACAAAGAGTCGGGGTGAATAGCGTTGCTTCCGGAGTCCTATGTGGCCGGGGCTTCAGTTGATAAACAGTGAAGCTACTTTCTCTCGTGTTCATGAAGCTATTGCGAGGCTTGAATGACAGATTTGTTTTTAACCCTGGTACTTTGTTATATCAACGCTATTGTAAATACATATATCTGTTATTTGTCGTTGCGTTTAATATAATGAATGTAGTCCGCGTATGATAAGCAGTACACCTTCAAAGATAAAGAATTTTCTCTTTGGCATACCACAACCCATTTCCAAGTAAACTGAATGAATATGATTACGTTATCAATGGTTCAAAAGAGACCAGGAAAACACTTTCAACAAACCAAAACACTATGGCATAAAGATGATAATAGCCCTACTCATCATGATCGATATACGCCACAATAAACCACCATTTCCACCGCAGAGCTAAATGCCAACTCACACCTTTGCGTTTTTAGCCTGCGTCGGTCCAGCGTTTTTTTAAATTAAAAACACTCTTTTAATCGTTACCTCCTTTGACCTTCTTTTTTGCATCTTTCCACGCGCTCTGAACTCATACCCATAATTACCGCCATTAATTTTTAATCACTTTATGGATGATACTTCGTTTCGATGTATATGTATAATTTCTGTATATTTCGAAACGAGCATAATTTTAAACAAATTAAAAAAAACGCTCCAGGAGCCCACAGTATACGCTGATCAGACGATGGACTGACGTTCAGCTTGCGCTCAAGGAGAATATGCCGGACGTCAGTCCATCGTATGGCCTGCGTCTTTGTGCGCTCAGGTAGCGTTTTTAATTGGCAAAAACGCTGGGCTGACGCAGGCTAAAAACGCAAAGGTGTGACCCGGCCCTAATGGTAAACGTTGAGATGGATACGGTCGTGAATTATGGCGAGTTACCTTGGCAACTGGAAGCTTGAAATGTCACCGAGACTATACGTTTCCGCATATCTTGTTGTAAACATGCACTGCATATCGAGGGCGTGTGTGAACTACATATTCACACATGTTTTCGCCGACACTTTCATCATAGTGATTATTCGGTGCTAAAATTCAGGATTATTTTAACATCAGGTGCAAGTGGAGGAACTCTAACCCAAATTAACACCTATGATTTAGACTTATTCAAAGCTAACACCAAAGTAGACAAGAATTAGTATACCACCGAAATATGTTAGAAACAACCTGATTTAACGGTGTTATATCCAGGTGAAATTTTGTAGTATTGGCCCACACTGGCCCACACTCACCAAAACAATATACCCCGATACATGCTCTCCTACAATATTAGGCAAATACTATTCATAATTTTTTTTTACATGTCCCGTTATTTGAAACATTTCCAAACGTTGACACGATTGCTCCATGAAAGATTCCACGTTACTCCAAACCGATACTTTAAAAAATAAGGGAACGAACCTTTATCTTTTTTCTCAATGGCTCTTAAAACGAGTCAACAGATTCGAATTTTTTATTCGAATTTTTTACAATTTTTATAAAAGTGTAGAATGCCCTCACACATTTGATCTCAAAAAAATTATCACCCACGCAACACGCACCGTGTACGCACACACGCACACTCTCTTAAATAACCGCACATTGGACGTGGCGGAAGTCCCACTGCCACTGCAGCATTGCGAGACGAAAGTTAAATTACATCAGTAGATTCTTCCGCTAATGTTGGCATTCGGGGGACCGACTGAGCTTGAAATTTCGATGAAATTATTGAATTTTGCAGTGCAGGCCTACTTTTTCTCCGCATAATTTTTCATTTTTTTTTTTGCTGTACCCTGCATACACGTACATTTATATGTTGCACTCATAAACTCTCACGAAAAACATCCACATATACCCGTCAGCCCACATCCTCGGCAAGTTAGACTCTTAAAAAAGTTTGGCAAATATAGACCCAACAGCAAAATACAACCAACATAATTGAGCATCTTTAAATACAACTATTGGTTTTTAAACAATGTGAACAGAATAAGTTGCCCTGGCAGTGGGGTAAACTTTTGCCTTAAATTATAAGGATGTCCTGCATACAGAGACAAACGATGTCGTCCATAGAATTACAATATGAAAGCTTATTACATTAGTACAATATTTAGCTAATGTTGTCATTCTAGTGACTGACTTGGATGTATGAATTCGATGAAAATTATTATTTTTTTTCAATGCAAGCCTACCCTTTTTTGCTGTACCTTCCACGCATATAACTTTATATTTCAGCAAATGCACACAACACACAAACACACATACAGACATATGAACCCATACGCACACAAACACACACACATACACGTCGTACACACAACCGCGTACGGACATCTTCTTCAAATCACCACATACAGTAACCGCCGCTGTCGCTCACAGAATTGCGAGATAAAAGATAATTGCATTTATTTTAGTAGATTATTCAAAACTGCTAATGTTGGCATTATAAAGATGAATAGATTGAAAATATTTGAAATTTTCTGTCAGTGTATTCCTATTTTGTTTCTGCAGGTAAAAGTTGCTCGTTGCACCTTACACGCATATACCTTTATATACCAGCACATGCACACAACCACACACATAGGCTCATGCATACACAAGCACCGATACACATTAACACGTACCCATACACACACACACGTACATCCACACACATAAACACAAACGCGCTCGCACATTCTCTTTAAATTACCGCATGCAGTAACCGCCACTGTCGCTCGCAAAATTGCAAGTAGAAAGATAATTACATTAGTAGAATTATTCAGCTAATGTTGGCATGCATTCTGGAAGTCGACTTGGCTGGACGAATTCGATGAAAAGATTGCAAGGTTGTATTTTTTTTACAATGTATAAGCCTACTCTTTCCTTTTTTCCATGTCCATGCACATACATTTATATATCAGCACATGCACATGCACACGCACACACAAACACGCACACACACACACACACACAAACTCAACCGCGAACACGCACACAAACACTCACGCACACACACACACACACACACACACACACACGCACACACAGCCGTGTACAGACATCTTCTTCAAATTACCACATACAGTAACCGCCGCTGTCGCTCGCAGAATTGCGGGGTGAAAGCTAATTACATTAGTAGAATTATTCAGCTAATGTTGGCACGCATTCTGGAAAACGACTGGAGCGGAAGAATTCAATGAAAAATATTGAATGTGAAATTACCCAGCGGAACAAGTTCGCATGCTGCATAAATTCAGGGTCATATTTACAATTCATCACGCGGTTTATTAAGGGACATTACAGCTCGTATTCTTATGCCGATGCAGGCTCATAATGATAACGTAACATCAGACGATAATGTATTCTCATTAATCGCCTAAATTAATCCTTAAAGACATAGGCTCGAGTTTAAGTTGCGCCTGATATGGGATTATCTAGGTTGCAACACGAACGATTTCTGTGATGTCATTGTTCAACGCTCTCCATACATTTATTCCCACAGAGTTATGTGAAAAAATACTGAGCATCTCAAAGATATATTACCATTTTTCGGAATAAAAAGTTTATTACAAGCATTCAGGGGTGACGTTCAAAGAAAATGTAACTTTTTAGAAAAAAAAATACTCAGAAGATTACTAGTGAGCTTCCAATATGAAATCACAGATGCTAGAAAATTAAGCTCACAAGCGCCACCTAGTCTGCTAGAACAGACCCTTGGGTTTCGTTGTGCGCATGCACAGAGAGTGATACAGGGTATGCATTGCGTGTCTCATTGTGTGTCTCGTGCTCTCCCCAAGACTGAGGATAGAGCAATGCTGTATGTGTGTGATGTAGTCACACAATGCATACCCTGTATCATGCTTTGCGCACTCACACACCGAAAGTCTCGGGATGTGCTTCAAACTAAGCCCCACCTTACAATTATATCAAAGGCATTATATAACATATACTTTATTTAATAAATTGGCAACAACCAGATCCTAAACGTAGATAGTATCTAAATACTCGTAATTGATGACGAATATCATAAACTTAGCTGGGAAAATATTATGCTTAATAATCAACAATAAGTGCTTTAAAAAGCGGAAAATGTGAGAACGTGCTACACTAAATTCCATTTTTAATTATATTGACAGTGCATGAGTCAGTTTCATTATTTTTGCATCCCATGTAGATTTCACATCAATCTAAATGTAATAAGGACGAACAGACCATTTAATTTGAAATTATTTCCAAATTTGCGCTGTTACACAATGTTTTAATCATCTGAAAAATATGATCACATAAAACTTTGGGGTGTCTTTGCTTTACAGTGTAATTGTATTGAAAGATGTTCATCGTAGCGGAGAATAATTAAGGGGAGTTTGATCAGTTGTTTCATGATATGCAAACGTAGAACGTATGTACCTATGCTCTGTGTTTGCACATCTTGAGACAATACTTACTTTCTACGTTTGCACATCTCGAGACAAGTGATCTACTGTCATTATCGCATCCGTTAGAAGAACGGTCATGACTGGCTAATTCTTTTCAATTAACGGCGTTGATAACGTCCGCGTTGTGAATGCGAAAGCCCGGTAATATAATACATACGACCTACGTCCTACGTTTGCACATCGCGAGAAGACTGTACAAATCTCTTCAATTAGTGGAGTGCTTGTTAATTACCTTGGTCTCCAAAACCCTTTTTGGCGAATGTCTGTCGTCGGAGCGGACACCATAAACGTGGTAATACTAGTATTTTGTGATATTCTACTGGGAATTCAAGTTTAGAAAATTTATTGATCACAAAATGTCAGGTAATCTAAAACGAATTCAGTTTTATAGCGATCTATAAGAATTTTAAATTTCACACTGAAACAACATTCTTCGTGTGTTCATTTCAACATGTTCATTACAATGTGCTTTTATTGCTTTAGTGTAGACTGGCATTCGATCTCGCGCGCAAGTTTGTTCAAAATAGAAAATGTTCATTATGAGTTTGGCGCCAAAATCGATGAGACTGGTGTCGATCCTTTCTCGCCTAATGTCAATGCCCGTTCAAGCTGAACTTTAGGAAATGAAACAGGAACACCAGTCATGGAAAGGAAATACCGTACGTAACTCGGTATTTCAATATCGGCGAAAGGTCGGGAGCGAGATTGGAAGGGAAAATGTTCGGTTTCTGCAGCATCAAAAGGTCCAGATTGCTTTGCTGTTTATCATTCTTATTGGAACAATTTCCGATTAAAAATAATATCCAAGTAAATAAATAAAAATTGCCAACCTGGCCTAGGGAATTTTCCCGTTTCTTTCCCTGATTCTCTCTCTCTCTCTCTGTTTTCTCTTTTGTTGTTGTTCCAACCGTTATTAAACAAATATTTGGGGAAAGCATGCAGAGTAGATAATCCTTATTTAAATTTCGTTGGAATTATTAGTGAAATTCACCCCCACTACATCATATCTCTCTGTCTATGACTCTCTCTCTCTCTCGCTATCTCTCTCTAACTATCTATTGTTTTTGTTGTTTCAACTGTTACTTAATGTAAAATGTAATTGCCAACGTTTAACATTTCAAAAGGTTAACGTGGTTAAAGGCCTCGGATTTCTAAAATAAAGCACATACTTATGCGCTATTCATCAAAATCAGGATTGGTTACTCTAAAAATCTTGTGGAAAAAATATAAATATCTAAGATTTCTGATTCGAAATCTGCTAAAAATAATTCATGCCCAAAACTGCTTGGTATTCCAGTATTGACCACTGTCGGTTTATCTGGATGCTTTTGAAATGCTGGGTCTGCTATTTCTCAAACTCTGCATGACGAGACACACGTCAACCGCGTGCAACAGTACTGTTTTCATAAAAATTTGCACAATATGAAGATATTGATCGAATTTAGTCTGATCAAAACCGTTTCTTTAATCAAAGGAAAATAAGAATTCCCTTTCCAACATGACATAGACCCGTTCACACATAGTTTTCAAAGTTAACTAAGCTAATTTTGAAGGCCAGTTCGGAAGACCATTTTGTTACCGTTCAGAATACAGATTCGCGAATCGGATTTAAAGGTAGAAAACTACATCTGCACACATGTCGGTTATGCTTACAACTTGTTGCGTAAATCGGATATGCCAAAATAATAACCTCTATGAAGTATTTTGGTCGAATGTAGTCCAGAATATTTCATTCAAATAAAAATCTATTCTATCATTATTTATCTTGACACCAACGGTATCGCGATACTCCTAGCGCGTTAGCACACACACAACATTGTAAGAGCACGTACAGTATGCACTTCAATACACTGCCATACCATACGGAATGCGCGCCGAGACAGAATCTTGCGTTATTGGTCAACTAGCGGTTAACGGCCGTTTTGAATTCTGAACGCGCGGTCCATTATTTCGAGGCCTCGAATAAAAGAATTATCATTGAAATAACTATAAATGCTCTTATCATGACCTATTTTTGTGCTTGATTAATTGGTGATAAGTTTTAACATTTAGTACTCTTCAACATAACACAAAACAATCTTGGAAAGTCAGATTTTAGCTCGCAAAAGAAGTATTCTATCTTTAAGTCCGCTTCAAGTCTCCTTCACGCAAATGGCTCTGTCGTTAAGACAATGGACAAACAGCATGGGTTCAAACACTTCAACGCGATCTTCACGTGTGTATATTGATGTGTTCATTTAATATCTCTTATTTACCCAGGGTAGCCTTTTTCAGCTGTAAGCTATTCTTCCAGTGGGCCCTGCATAATATAAAGTTAATATTAACCTTCTCCATTCCTAAATGCTGAGCACTTGGCAAGCAGGCATGTGGTCTTTGGAATGACTCGGCCGGGGATCGAACCCACGACCTTCCGTTCATAGGGCAGACGCGCTACCACTGAGCCACGCATGTACAGTTTCTTTATTCTCGTATTGTGGCATGCATACCACGGGTGGAGACAGCCAGATACTTGATATACTCAGGGTGAAAGTTACAACTTACAATCCGAGCAAATATCCCGATTTAGCTAACATAATAGTAGCTCAAAAAGGCTAATTCCAAAGTCCCGCCGGCTCGAACTTCCTTCCAGTTTACACGCAAGTCTATGGGGATTGAAACAACTTGTTATTAGATGAACAGGTATCACACGGTGGAACTATTTTTTTTTTGGCATACGAAAATATGAATAGTCTTTCCTCTCGGAGACCCTTTTTGCCTGTCTCTTATACACATCTAGATGTGTATAAGAGACAGTCTTACTGCAGTCATATTTTATAGCCCCTAACATGTGAATACTCACTTGATGAAACCCTGTAAGTCAATAAAATATCGCTAGCAAGCAAATGCTTGGACGATTGTTCAAATAAGCTACAATATGTCCCTTTTTTAAAGGTCTGTAATATACTCGACTAAGGTAATTTAAGAAGGCGCACTTACCTGTATAATGGTGATCAATGTGACGTCAAAGTAGGCAGATGACGTCACGTGCGTGGAAAATGACGTCAGAGTTGAAAATGTANCTTAAAATATATCCAACGACCGCAACGGCGATTTACGTTTAGTGAAGCTCGAAAATATCCCGAAAGGGATAACTCAGAATTAGCCAAATATAGATATTTGCTCGAACTGACTTAAGACCGCTTTACGTCTATCGAGCGTTTAAACTACCGGCTGAACTGGCTTCTGGTAAAGAAAATCTACCTCGCGAAATGGACTTATAAACCATTTTTTTTTGAAGTCCCGTTTTGTGACCGCTTGTCCCGTTCAAACCTGCCGTTAAACTACTTTCTGTTAAACTAGTTCCTTTTAAGTGGGTTAACACCGCACATCTCAACGGGGTATGTTTAACATCGAGCTGTTCGCGGAATAACAATGGAAGCAAACATACTTTGCCAACCTGAGGCGCTGTGATGGTTTAAATGAATTTTTGTTAAAGTTGTCTACTTCATCTGTCATATTCACAGTGCGTTTATATCATATGGAAGTTTGTGACCGCTTGTCCAGTTCAAACCTTCCGTTAACTAGTTTCCGTCAAAGTGCTTAAACGTAGTACATCTAAACGGGGTCAAATTTGCAGTCGATACAGAAGGGGAAGGACTCTGATGAAAATCGTTCCTCACAAAACATGATAGTTGGGCGTTTTCACATGAGTGGTAACGGAATTTCATGCCATTTTGAGCTTTCATGTTGTCATGTCATATTCTAATTGAATGGGGACAAATCAGATGAATAAAGTGTGAAAAAAAATCGGACAGTTCGTTCAAAATTCATGTCTTTTTTCGAATTAGATAGATAGATAGATAGATAGATAGATAGATAGATAGATAAATAGATAGATAGATAGATCTTATCTAAACACGGTAAAAAAAACCCAAACAGATACACAGTCTGATTTAGATTGGGGCTGTGCCATTAAGATAATATACAAGGTAATTCACATGACGATCACTGCCGCTGACGGGGTGACATGTGTCCTGATAGCCATTGATCTGCATATAGGAACTCATTCCTCCCTACAGTCAAAAGTTGCACTTGTTTTAACAGAATACTCGTATGTATAATAGTTTTGGTAAAGATGAAGAAATGTGAATTTCAGGGATGTTTATCAAGACATGTAATTCTTATACACATTTTGAGACCATAGCATATTTTTGTACGAACTGATTCTTTTGAAAATTTGAATTTGACCGTTAAATCATATTTAGCGCCCTCTCTTGGTTATAGCATTATTTTGCTCGAGCATATAAAAAAATTATTGCCGGGATTTGACTGGGAATTTGACCGGGAATAGAATGATATAGAGATATACACAACAATTAAATTTTGACATTTTCATCCGATTCTGAGCATGGTTAGTTGTTTTTTATCAAGAAAGGAAATATTGAAATAGTGTCGTGCAGCACCACACTAAAAACAAAATGCACATTTTAGGTTATAGCTTTTCCCAAACTCGTTCATTTTTTCGCACAATCTATATCGTGCAGTATGTTTATGATACTATATTTCATTTCATATAGATTTGAAGACAAAATCTGGTGACAAAAAAATAGTCGCTTTCACCAAAACTATACTTGGGCTTTAATGTTGCTGAATTGATTGACGTGTGTGCAGGCTCCAAGAGGAGACAAGAGGCATGCTCTCCGTCTCGCCAGAGCTATCGGTTACCCGTCAGACTGGGAGCAATTGATCTGTAAGAGGGAAATCATTCCTCGCGTGTGCGACTTACTTTCCCGAATAGACCATGATTGGTCCCTTTAATGTGTGCAGGCTAAATAATAATAATAATAATGATAATACACAACATTTATATAGCACTTAATACAAAGTGTTTCTAAGTACTATATGTGCGCCATTACCCGGCTATAGCACGGCTACCATTCGGCGCTCTCTACATTCAAGGAATTTCTTCCGACCGGTACCTATGCACCTCACCTGGGTTGAGTGCAGCACAATGTGGATAAATTTCTTGCTGAATGAAATTGACGCCATGGGTAGGATTCGAACCTACGACCCTCGCGTTGAAAGCCGAGAGTCAGAACCACTTCACCACGACACCTTCTACATGGGAGACAGGTAGGCATGCTTCTAGTCTCGCCTAGCCATTGATCTGTATACGGAACTGGATTATTCGATAGTTGTATTTGTAACAGAATTTATCGTGACCAGTCCCTTTAATATTGATGGAAGCGCGTGCAAGTTAACAGAGAATTACGAAGGCATGCGCCCAGTCTCGCTAGAGCTATAGCCATTGATCTGTATATGGGAACCCATTCCTCCGCACAGTACTAGAAATACATAGTTGCTTTTTTTTTTTTTACAGAATACATCGCGACTAGTCCCTAAATAAATAGAAGAACGCATATGTGCAAATTGTTTTTAAGAGAATACATTATGAGTTGTCCCTTTAATGTGTGCAAGCTAAATTGGAGACAGGGAGGCATCCTTCCAGTCTCGCCTAGCCAATGATCTGTATACGGAGCTGAATTATTCCACAGTCGATAGGTGCATTTCTAACAGAATGTATCCCTTTAATATTGATGGACGCGTGTGCAAGTTAACGGCGAGAGACACGGAGACATGCGTTCAGTCTCGCCTGAGCTATCGGGCAGCCATTGATCTGTTTTACGACGGAAACACAGCACACATTAGCGTGTTAATTGCGGCGCCAGGGGAGTCGTGTCCACCTGCACTCGCTGGCTAAATAGCAAGACCCGTTCACATATGGAAATGTTCACATGGAACAAGCTGCACTCAGTTAGCTCATGTTTCAAAAAGCCACGTAGCATGAAGAGGGCGCCAAAATCGTCGAGAGGGGTGCCAAGGGAGGTGATGACCTTTTTTGCTTTGCTTTTCAGCCCAGTTTAGCCCCAACAATTGTGACAACAACTATGTTTTAAACAAAATTCCTTGCTTACGCACCTTGCAAAGCTCAGAAAATCGGAACACTTCGTACGACTTTCCGATCCATGTTGTCGTCGTGTGTAACATTGATTCGTCCCCTCTTCGGCTTCGATTTTGTTTCTAAAATCGTGCGAAGCGCATATGTTTGCGATTTCCGAGTGGCGAACCATTGAAATAAAGTTTGCTCACTCGCTATTCTAGGTAAACAAATTCCGTGATTTTTCTGTTCGGCAATCTTCGCAATCAAAATGAGCATGGACAGGTTGGCACTAGTTGTCGCCCTCTGAACGACATGTCGTCCGCCTTTAAGAACGACTTTACGCACCGGCTTGAATCAGTTCGTATGCTGGATGATCGCGAATCTTATTCGCGTATTACACTCTTTAACGTACTCCAGTCTTTATTAATGTCGTAACTTTGAATATGATTTGGTGAAACTCTGCTCAGGTGTAGGTTTTGGTAAGGCGGACCAAATTCACGGTAGGAAATATTCTCTTTTATCCAGATGCGTATTCGGGTATGAGGGGCTGGCAGCCAAGCGAAAATTTAAAAACGAAAGTGAATGAGAAGGAGGAAACTGAGGAGCGCTTTACATTATTATTACCCGGTCATTGGATTCATAGCAAGTCGCCTGTTAGGTGCGCACTGCTAAACCAACCACAAAACAGTTGCTTCCTACCGGTACCCAATTAGCCCTGAACCCACTGCAGTTTTAGCATTCGTTCACGTAATACTAAATGAGCGGTTAATCGCTTACATTCCCTCTTTCACAAAATTGTTGTAATCTATCTTACCCATAAACATCATAACTAAGGGGGTACTGCTCAAAAGTTGAAATTGACCGCAAGTTGCAGTTGATCGAAACGCGCCAATCAAAGTCGTTGTTTTATGCGCGTCTTCTTAGCGGCGTATATCATGCGCGAATGAAAATGCGCGTAACAATTTGCAACTGATTTGCAGTTGATTTGCGATCAATTGCAACTGTTGAACAACACCCCCTAAGAATTTAACATATCAAGCAGTTGGTGTAATGTGAATTAGTCCCTGGTTCATTCGATACTTCATGTAAAATGTAATTGCCAACATTTAACATTTCAAAAGGTTAACGTGGTTAAAGGCCTCGGATTTCTGCAATAAAGCACGTACTTATGCGATATTCATCACCTCGTGTTCGATCAAGAACAGCATAAAGTTGTTGGTTTTCATACACCCATACAGTGCCGCTCAACCATAAAGGCCGACTTACACCTGTACATTTTTAGCCCGCGTCGGCCTACCGTTTTTGGCAATAAAAAACGCTTCCTGGACGCACACAAAATATGCAGATCAGACGGTGGACTGACGTTCGGCTTGCGCTCGACGAGCGTACGACGAGCGTCAGTCCACCGCATGACCTTAAAATAGGGATTAAATAGCGATATAAAATTAGGGGGAAAACGTGGAGGTAGACATGTGTGGCTCAGTGATAGAGCGTCTGCCCCATGAACGGAAGGTCGTGGGTTCGATCCCCGGCCGGGTCATACCAAAGACTTATTAAGAAAATTTGACCATCTGCCTTCTTGCCAAGCGCTCGGCATTTACGAAAGGAGAAGGGTAATAATAACTTTATGTTATGCAGGGGCCGCTGGAAGAGCTAACTTACAGCTGAATGTTGCTACCCTGGGTAAATAAAACGTTATAATATACTTAATTCTGACAGTATAATATCTTGACACTTTTGTGTCCCTTTCCGGCTTGTACTAGTGCTTGAATTACCAGGAAAGGAGGGGAGGGGGTGGCTCCCCAACCTTTTTCATTCAATATGTGCTAGCCTATAAGAGTGTGTAAACATGTAAAATGCCAACTACCCACAGCCTCTGCTCTGGTACACCAGCCACGTTTCAAAACGTTCTGCAGCTCCTGTATCGAGTTCATTTTAACAAGCGTCTATAATCAAGACTGACACCAAGTCTTGTGATCTAGTTCTAAGACCTTTGATGATGTCGGTGATGATAATTGTAAGGATAATGACCTTCGGACATGCGAGTGTTGCATTACTTTGCATCATTAAAGGTTCACAGTTACACCCTTTTTGGCTCAGTATTTGTGAACATTTTTTAACGGCGGATACTATCACTAGAGTTCATGTTAAACAAGCATCTTTGATTAATACTGATACCAAGTGCTCTGGGCCAGTTCTTAGTGTTTGTGAACAATTCTAAGGCGCATACCGGTACGTAAATTCATGTATAACAAGCGTCTTAATTAACAGTGACACCAAATCTGGTGATCCAGTTCTAAGACGTTTGGTGATGTCGGTGATGATGGTGGAAGGATAATGACCATCAGACAAATCTGGAGTTCAAATATTGATTTCCAATCATTTGAGTGTTGCAATACCTTGCATCCTTCAAGGTGCAAAGTTGCAGCCTTTTCTCTTAGTATTTGTAAACATTTTTTTTACAAGAGTTTAAGAAGCGTGTTTAAATAATACTGATACCAAATCTTGTAAACCAGTTTTAAATGTTTGTGAACAATTCTAAGGCGTATACCGGTACGTAAATTCATGTATAACAAGCGTCTTTAATTCATACTGACACCAAGTCTTGTGATCCAGTTCTCAGACGTTTGATGATATCGCTGATGATGACTGTAAAGATAATGACCTTCAGACATATCTGGAGGTCAAATATGCCATGTCCAATCAAGACACTGACCCATCTTAAGGCAAATGCTGAGAGACAGCTGACCGTCTCATGCCTCTTTCATTACAATCAAATTCAAATCAAAGGAAACTCATCATTCATTCTAAGTGACATTTATTTCTTTTTTTTTGTATCTGGACCCCTTGGAAGAACAAAGGTATTTATTTTAATTCTTCTGAAAGGGCAATCCAGCCAATCATATTAACTGCAAATTATTTTTACATGTAAATTTGTCAAATGTATTCTGATTTCTTATCACGTTATACATGTATGTCTTCTTACTGATGGGAAATAAAGTACAATACAATACAATTTCTTTGGAATTATATCCTCTGGGTTGTGTTTCATAGAGCTGTTCGTAAATCTACGCACGACTGTATACGAACGACTAGTGATCCTTTCTCGCGCTTAATGATACCTACTGACGCTTGATCGCACCGAAGAAAGGGTCACCAGTCGATCGTACAGTCGTGCGTAGATCTACGAGCAGCTTTATGAAACACAACCCTGGAGGAGACCTTCACCTTCATGTAAATTACTCTGAAATTCTTCGAAATAGCATGAAAATTGAGTTTCGATAACTCAATGTGTCATGATTGCATTACTCTTTACGTCATGAATCAAAATGTGCCTATAGTCAGGATAGTCGTGTTAGTCCTAGTTTTGTTCTTGTTTTTGTTTTCCTGACAACGAAAGGTAGCCCTGAAATTATGCTTAAATTTAATACCTTATCATAACAGAGTTGAATATTTACAGCTGAATTTTTTTTTTTGAATTTGAATTAATTTATTTCCTTTTTCATATACATAATCAATGCAGATAACAACACAAGTAAAACAAAATAAAGGAGGCGAGTACCCAGAAAGCACAGCTTGTGTTGGGACCGCCTTTACAACAAAACAAAGTTAAACAAAATCATCTCTTCGAAAAAAAGTTAAAGAAAATAAATTATTACATATTACAGCTGACCCTGTAATGCCAATCTTTCATGATCAAATCAAAAGTTCAGACATTACATATGCCACTACTCAATTGACCCCACAATGAAGAAATGCATAGTAATTATGTCAAAAAACAGTTGACCACTCACGCAGCGGTCAACATCAACAGCTGACCTTGCAATGCCATTTCATTACGATCAACTCAACAGTTCAAAGACACTCAAAACTATAGTGCTTTAATAGAAAAACGACTGCGCATCTGGTGTGCGCTTTCATCCGATGTGCGCATCGTTAAAAGCGCACATATATGCGCACTTGGTTTCTACCGTCTTCAACTATAAGCCACCGCCTACCAATTTCGAAAACCCACTATAAGCTACTTCACAACTCAAGTGAACAAATGCATAGAACAAATTTTTTTAAATACTTTTTTTTCTCACAATCGCTGAAAATCAACCATTGGACATTCAAAATGTCAACTTTATCACGACTCTTATTGGCCCTGCGATGAACAAAAGTATGAAGAGATTTCGTTGTCACTGTGGAGGAACTGACCTTGCAATGTCGTTTCATCACGATCAAATCAAAAGTTCAAAGACATTCTGAATAATACTTATGCCACGACTCAATTGACCCCGCCATATACAGGAAGACAGTTGACCACTCACACAGCGGTCAGCATCAACAGCTGACTTTGCAATACCATTTCACGACGACCAAATCAAAACTTTAAAGGCACTCAAAATTGCAGTGTTTTTTAATCGGTGAATAGTGACTTGGGGACGGAAGAAAACGCACAACTCTACGAAGGACGGGTGAATCTTTCTCATGTGTGATTCGGTGTCACGTGTTATTATTGAGAGCAGGAAAGGGTCATCCGTCGTTCGTCATGTTCGTGGAGTCGTGCGTACATTTACGAACAGCTTCATGAAACACAACCCAGGGCGGTGTTTCACCAAGCTACGAAAGACTTTAGGAACGACTTTACGCACGACCGGTATCAGTTCCGGTACTCAATGATCGAGAATCTTAATAGTCATTACACTCGTTAATCACGTTAATGTTACTCCATTCTTTCTTAAAGTCGAACGTAACATTAAGAACGATTAGGTAAATCACTGCCCAGGATGGTGTTTCGCCAAGTTCCAGAATACTTTAAGAGCGACTTTACACACGATTGTTATTAAGTTCTTGTGCTGAATGACCGAGACTCGTTATCGTACTCCAGTCTATCTTAAAGTCGTGTGTAATTTTAAGAACGATTGGGTGAAGAACAACCCAGGAGAGTGAAAAGTATTGTCAAGAACAGTCCAGACTAATCTCTTCAAATGAGTTTAAATGAGTTGTGACTTAATACAGAACGCTTAGCGTGAAATGCCAATGCGCTTCAATATTGAAGTCTGAAGACACGAACACGAACGCGTGAGGTGATTGGCAGGGACTTCCGCCGGTATACAAACGAAAAATCCGCTCACAATAGTGAATTCGCCGGCAAATAAATGAGATTCGTCTAAAAGAGCAGTCATACCAGAAGAATGATCCCAACCTGCTCTCAAACCGCGTCATCAATTTGTGATTATTAACAGGACATTCACACTAACAGACTGATCAGACCCTGCTCTCAAATTGCATCAACAAATTGTGATTATTAATGTCTTATAGG
>BQKZ01006578.1:0-20499 GCA_036244855.1 Temnopleurus reevesii | reverse complement strand
CCGGGGGGCCCCCCCCCCCCACCCCCCCCCCCCCCCCCCACGGTGCGCGCCTGCAATGCTGTTCATACTAACTCTAATACTTTCAAATTAATCATAATACAATTCAAAATCCTTTCATGAGAAGGACATCATGCTCCTTATGCTCCCATCCCAATGCCCTTTCCATTGCCAAACACCCATCCTCAAAATGTTATGATGAATATTCCCCTCCCCCACCATCACCACCACCACCACCACCTCTACCAACTGTGCTTCCTATTCGTCATTTGCATGACCACTTTTCGTCATCATTGCCAACATCCTCATCACCATGATCATCATCATCATTGCCACCAATATTCTGCTCATAATCATCACTATCATCATCATCATCATCGTCATCATTATTGTCTTCGTCATCATCATCATCCTCCCCATAATCATATTTTCTTCTTATTATTATTCTTCTTCTTCTATTCTGTCGCCATCCTCCTCCTCATCATGATCACCATCACCACCGACACCGCCACGATCACCCCATCACGTCGTCATCATAACAGTAATAATAATACATCCTTTCAACGATTCAACCATCTTATCCATCGGCATTATCATCACCAATTACATCACGATCGTCATCATCATTATCACCATCCACGCCATTTCAATCAACATCGTCAACCTCGTCATCTTGTATCTGGTACATTTCCTTCCTTCGGTATGCGGAGATCAGCGGTAAAACGCAGTGTTGAGTTATGAAATCTCATCCAGTTTATGTTGTCGAAGAAGATGTTTCAATAGAAATTTTAGGCAGTGGCAGGTGATATAGTGTTTGAAGATGATGTGAGGAGGAGGGGTGGAGGGAAGATAACAGAAGTGGTAAAGCTACGCGAGTCGGTAGCATCGAGCTCATTCACCATCGTCATCATTATCACCACCATCATAATCGCCATCGAAATCATCACCATTATTGCCATCATCGTAGTAATAATCAGCCATCATTACAATCTACATCATCTTCACCACCATCGCCATAATTACCATCGTTATCATTACCATCGCCGCCACCTTAATTGTATTAATTTTGTTATTAGCATCGTCCTCCTCATCATCATCCTCATCACCACCATAACTACAACGATAATCAATGATCATTACAATATCTATCATCATCACTCATCCGTCGTCATAAATAAACATGGTGGCGAGCGTCGTCACCACCATCACCACCATACTCCCACCACCACCACCCCCACCCCCACAACTACCACCACCACCACCACCACCACCACCACTACCACCATCGACATCGCCATCATCTACATCAACATCATCATCATTATCATCACTACCACCACAACCATCACCAAAATTGTCTTAATCACAATGACAATGAATGATCATAAGAATTTCTACCATCATCATAAACATCTTGGCCAGTGTTGCCTCCACCACCATCATCACCATCATCATCACCATCACAATCATCATCATCAAGATCATCATCACCACCATCATTACTGAAAATGGACATGCCACCGCTGTGTGTGTCATAACTGCAATATCAAGATGACCTCTATTATATAAATCCAAACTGAAGACCTTTGGCAATTGCACGTACGTTCTTTTAATATCTAATATTCAATATATAATGTTGGCATTTCATAGTTATGCGTAATTAAATCATGATTACGACTTTGCGTAAAGGAAATTACGGTTTGCTTAATACAAAATTAGATTACAAATACAAACTTTGAATTTATAAAAAAAAACCGAATACAAAATCAATACATTATTTAAACGTTTCTGGAAAATTGCACTCATGTATAAAGTTTAAAATGATAGGCCTAGACAATTAGTGAAAGACATTCATCATATTGCTTCGTAATCTGAATAAATCTCTATTCACTAACACCCATATAGTTACTGTAAAATTACAATGATTGTAATTCTTTTTACATTTCCAATATATTATTGGTCATGCTCATTGCAAAATACCAGTCTAGACTAAGTTTCAAGAAACAACANGAGAGAGAGTGAATATTTTGAGAAAATTATGTAGAGAAATGGAACTATACTGCAGATAGGAACCATCAAAGTGAACATGAAATGAATGGAGCAAGAGAGAGAGAGAGAGAGAGAGAGAGGAGAGGGAAATCAACAGGGAGGGGTGGAGATTTAAATCGGGAAATGTGGCGATGGCTGGCAACATGTTCTCTTATTTACTCGTAACATTACTAACTTGACCATACATTTTATAATCACCTCTTTATCATTGTGTCCGTTTCAACTTTGTCAAATGTAAGGAAATTACTGATGTCATTGTTCCTACTATCACTCATACTCTCACCTTAATTAAAATACAATTCAAAATGTTAACATGAAAAGAACTTCATTCTGATCAGGCTCCCATTCTTCTATTGCTCAACACCCCCGTCCTCAAAATACTATGATGTTTAATCCTCCTCCACCATCCCCACCCACGTCTCATATTCCTCATTGCTATGATCACAATAAGTCACCAGCCTCACCACCATCATTAACTGCGTCCTCATCACCACCAAAGTCATCATCATCATCATCATCATCATCATCATCATCATCATCATCATCATCACCTCCACTATTGTCATCACAGTGATAATATCAATCCCTCCAATCTCCATCATCAGACACCAACATCGTGACAAGCGTAACCACCCCCATTATCATCATCATCTTATTATTACTTTTTTGTCTCCATTGCCATCTCCCTCATTGTCGCCATCAACCTCATGGTCATCTCAAATACTACCATCATCAACATTATCATCATCATCATCATCATCATCCTCATCTTATTCATCATCTTCTTCTTCTTTTTCTTCTTATTCTTCCTTTTCACCATCCTCCTCCTCCTCCTCAGCATCATTGTATTCTTCTTCATCGCCTTCTGACCCCTATCATCATCATCATCACCATCACTGCCGACACGATCGCCCCTCACTGTCCTCATCATTGCAGTAATAATCATCCTGTCAACCATCATATCCATCGCTATCGTCGTTATCAATATCATGTTCATCTCCACTAGCGCTACATTCTTCATCGTCATGACCACCATTACCATCATCCTCATTATCAGCATCATCAATATCACCAACATCATCATCATCACCATCATCATCAGCATCATCATCATCATCACCATCACCATCATCATCATCATCATCATCAACATTACCATCATCATCATCATCATCATCATCATCACCATCACCATCATCATCATCATCATCATCGCCATCATCACTATCATCACCATCATCATCATCAGCATCATCATCATCACCATCATCATCATCATCATCATCATCACCATCACCATCATCAACATCATCAACATTACCATCATCAGCATCACTACTGCAAACGTCCATACCATCGATGTGTTTACAACTGCAATATCAAGATATCAACCATTATCAAACAAATCCAAACTGCAGAGCTTTTGATATTGCATATTTATGTTATTTTAATATCTAATGTTCAATATATAGTGTTTGCATTTCATTACGCATCATAAAAACATGATTACGACCTTGTGTCAAAGAAATTACAATTCGCTTAATACAAAATTGGCTAACAAATACAAATTTTAGATTTATCAAAAAATGACTACAAAATCAACATATTGTTGATACATTTGAACGGAAAATGTTATATTTTCATTGGAAAAATGCATTCATGTGTAAGCTTTAATATTATATGCCCAGACAATTAATGAAAGACATTCATCATATTGCTTCGTAATCTGAATAAATCTCTATTCACTAACACCCATATAGTTACAGTAAAATTACAATAATTGTAATTCTTTTTACATTTCCAATATATTATTGGTCATGTCCATTGCAAAATACCAGTCGAGACTACATTTCAAGAAATAACAAAATATCAGCATGTCTATTCTACTTACAAGAAACATAATACTTTTCATATTTATCAATAAAGATGGAAAATGACGCCAACTGCCCAAGTTGCGGGACTAAAATGAAGATATGATTATATACATATACACTGTATACAGAACAACAGTCAATCAATTCCATTACAAAGGAGTAAGAGCTTATTTCAAATGTCAAACCTTTCGATTAGGCAAATATTATGCGCAAAATATACATTGTGTGAATACAAGTTGAAATTTGTTATTAAGTTTTAACAATTAATTTATGGATAATAGATAATAGTAAATCGCATTATAGATCGACACATGGAGGGATGAATATTGTTTGACACTCACACAGAAACCACCTCAGTCTATGGTAAAATATACCTAGTAATTATTTACAAAGTCGCTCGTCTATTCTACAGTGAAGCCGCTTTCGTGATACAAAATGGTGGTCATGTACAATTTTTGAATAATTTGCATTGTACGTCACTGAATCATTAAAAAAATAAGAACCTAAATATATATCACACAGCAATAGATTATGACGCAATTATCTATACTGAATAAACTTTTTCGAATTGATTTACCCGTTGATTACTGATTTCTGTAATTCTCATATATTTTGTACAGGGACTATCTGGTTCAAGTAGCCAATGGGTTGATAGATTTCAATTCTTCTTACAAGTTCAGTTTATTACTCGGCTGAAGCTTACCTAGAAATTCACAATACATGCAATTCATATAACGAACTTATCTATAACGTGCTAACGTTGAATTGCAAGTTAGATGTATTCTCAACACATTACCACAACTCATGAATCAACATCGCCCATGATGTATATATGTACATGAATAAATTATTCGTAATCAATTGGATATTTTTCCTCGATTGTATTCAATCAGAAGCCATTAGCAAAAAAAAATAAAAAAAAAAAAAAAAATAATAATAATAATAATAATAACCCTTTCTAGATATTGTATTCTATTCAATTTCATCAAATTGTAACACATTGCACCGCCACTCATTCTATTTACATATTCATACATTCAACCACCACAGTAAATCTACAGCGGAAATTACTTTCCTGTAACGTACTCCTTTTCATAGCCGTTTAGATTCTAATTGATCATAAAGTAGCTAACAAATAAGAATAAGTTGTCATAAAATGACACTACAAACACGAATGGAAACATTTATTGCAATTTTGAAGCAAAGATAACAATTTCACACTTATAAGGAACAACATTATCTTTCCATATTACGTTAATACTAATAATAGACTTGACTTCTCCGTTTAACGGTTGGCAGAAAGGAAGTTCAAGGGAGAATGAGAAACAAATATTTGCGCATGTAAAGCCCCGGTCACATAGGACCCCGGAAGCAACACGATTCACCCCGACTCTTTGTTAATTCACAGTTAACTGCCACAGAACAACGAGTCGGGGTGAATCGTGTTGCTTCCAGGGTACTATGTGACCGGGGCTTAATGAAATAATTAACTGATACCCAACTTATTAACATTGCAATAAATACAATACATAAATACATTATACTGAAGAAAATCAAAGCAAACTTGCTTGGACACAAACACATTAAATCAAATGGAATGAATGACAAATTGCCCCAAACCCATATTGCAACAACATAATATTTTAAAATACTTGAAAACGCTCATCATAAACATTATAAAACGATTTTATTAAACGTAATTGTATACTTGCATAATCTATCATTGATTACATAACATTATATCCGTAATCTAGCTCTACATATCTATTTACAATCGAAAGACACAGTGAGATAATATGAATACAATAAAGTAAATTCAACTTCATTTCATTTCATAATATAACCATACATATTGCACACATCATATTGAATTATGTATTTACAAGGTATTGCACATTTACCCGGCCGTTATACGAGCCTCATCATTTAAGATTTAGCGATCGAAATATATTCAATGAAAATGGGGTTAATTAGAATACAAAGCATGAGGAAAATGTTTGAGAAAGACTCATTGAAAGGCAAAAGAGGATGAGATATAATGTATAAAGATGAAAAAGGTTACATAATCAGAATATTCAATTACCACACACAGACATACATTACGTTGCCATGGTTGCTGAGAATTAAATATTTGAAATGACAACAAATATACCTCAGCATACTCGCAAGAGATTCCTGTGGAAGATATAGTTCGAGATAATCATTATTCACAACAGTAAACATAATGAAATATGCATAATCATACATATTGCACATATAACATTGAATTGCTTTAATGTATTTACAAGGTATTGCACATTTACCCGGCCGTTATACGAGCCTCATCATTTAAGATTGAGCGATCGAAATGTAAACAATAACAATGGAGATAATTATAATACAAAGACTGAGGAAAATATTTAAGAAATACTTATTGAAAGGCAAAGAAGGAAGCCATATATGTATAAAGGTGAAGAAGGTTACATAATTAGAATGTTCAATAAACACAAAGACATGCATTACGTTGCTTAGATTTAAATATTTGAAATTGCAACAAATATACTCTCAGCATAGTCGCAAGAGATTCCTATTGAAGATATAGTCCATGATAATCATTATTTACTGCGGTAAACATAATGAAATATGCATAACCATACATATTGCACATATGAAATTTAATTGCTATAATGTATTTACAAATTATTGCACATTTACCCAGCCTTTATACGAGCCTCATCATTTAAGATTGAAGGATAGAAATACATGAACAATTAAAATAGAGATAATTAGATGTTGAAAACTTTTTTTTTCAAAATGCTTGAGGAAGACTTATCGAAAGGCAAAAGATGAATGAATAATTGTAGAGATTAAAAAGAGTTCGGCACAATCAGAATATTCCACAAACACACAAAGATATACATTCCATTGGAATATGTGAACTTACAACAATACACTCTCAGCAGATATATTTTTAGTATTTCGTGTGTTATCTTTTATGACGGAAATAAAACAAAGAAACAAAGATCAGTCGCGATAAATTCCTGTAGAAGATATAGTTGCAGATAAATCGAGTAATAGTTATAGGTTGCGGTGCGCTGAATTTGAATTTACCGCAACTTCTACTCCATTATGTCGACAGCAAAATGACATTATCTATATTTGTTTAAACAAATAACAAATATATCATAAACTTATTCAAAGTCTTTGTATAAGTACACTTTACATAGAATTCTCCATCAATTGGCATATTACAATTAAAACATAAAATACTCCATCTCATACAACTCAATAATACTTTGAATTGAATAAACCATATTTACTAATTTATATATTCTTACGTAAATACTACTGCCTTATCAAAACTTTTCAGCAGTCAGGAATATGCAGTTATAACTGGACCACCTGTTTTATTATGAGTAGATAATATACTATGCAGATTCCCCGATGAATGTTCGAATGTTGATTTCGGATACAAATCAAACATCTCGCTTTTTATTGTTAAGCAAGTAAGTTATAAAGCCACAACACTTTAAACGGAATAGTTGTAACCTCAAGCAAGGTACATGTACTTTAAATCATTCATGTGAAATGTAATTACTTGGGAAAGAATATAAAATTATGAACCAACTGTCTAAAAGTGATGTGATTACATTTGATTATCGATGACGGGTAATCATCGAAACTTGTTGACAATTTTACGCGGCGATTGAATTATAACATAATATCGCCATTTAGGAGAAGCTTGTCTTGCGAGGTTTTGGGACAGGCTTGTTCTCCACGTCCCTTGGATCTGGAGGAGCTGATGCCATGACGGGAGCAGACAAGGGTCTCACATCAGCCACGGGTATGGGTGGTGGCGTAGCAGGTGGTGGCTGGTTTGTCTGCATCACCCTCATGGCAATCATGATCTCCTTCATCAGATGCTTGGAAGCAGAGAGGATGTACATGTGCTTGCCAGGGTACAGGACCTTTCTGAAGCGGGACTCAGGTGCGATCTGCTTGCTCCAGTCGTCCAGGAGGGAAGGGTTCACGAACGGATCGCTCTTGCCTCCGAAGACTGTCATCTGACATGGCAGTTTATCCTTGTGTCGGAAGCGGTACTTCTTGCAGGTGATGATGGCGGCTTCGATGCTGGGGATCAGTCGGGTCATCAGACGGACGTTGTTCATCACGGATTGATCGAGGAAGCTGAACTTGATCGGCATGGCGTCTGGAAGCGGTGTTCTTGTCGCATCAAAATGGCTGGTCAAGATGCGTTGCATCTTCCGGTAGACGTCACCTGTAACCTCCAGTTCCTCCGGGTGCGGGTATGGCAGCGTGGGAGCATACCAGGCACTGATGAACAGGTGCGCAGGATACACATTAAAGTTCTTCAACAGGTAGTGAGACAACTCAAACGCTATCAGACCGCCGAGGCTGTGTCCGAAGAAGGCAAAGCGTCCTTGTAGCAGCCTTGGCATCAGCGCTTCAGCCAGTTTGCTGACGATGTCGTTGATGTTGTGGATTGGTCGTTCATGCTCACGGCGCTCCCAACCAGGAAGTTGGATTGTGATCATCTGGATGTCATACTCGGCTAGGTGACTCTTCCAAGGTAAGAACATAGTGGGGCCACCGCCGACAGATGGGAAGCAGATCAGTTGAGCGGTTGGTGTATCAAGGTTGTCTTCAATGCGGTACCATAGCTCACTTCGGATGTTCAGAGCAGGAGTGATCTGTGTGGACTCCTCTTCTCCTTCACCGTCGCTTGATAAGACACGTTCATAGATTGTGTCTGTGAGACTTCCCAATGTCAGGCTGTCGTTGAGGAGCTCCATCGCTGTCAGGGTCACACCAAAGTTCTCGTGGATGACACTACTCAGCTCTGTAGACATGTGGGAGTCCAGTCCCAGTGACATGGGCGTTGCATCCTGTGACACATCTCCGCTCAGCCCCAATCGTTCAACCAAGTGAGATGATAGCGTCTGGAAGATGACCCCCTTGGCTTCCTTTGGTGTCAGTAACCTGATTCGCATTCTGATGTCATTGTCTGCTGCCAAGAAGGTATCCCGGTTAGGGAAGAGTGACTTGAGAATGGAGAATGTACCTCCTGGCTCGCTGAAGTGGTGTGACAACATGACGCTGAAAGCTCTTGCATATTCTCGTCTATCAACGGCACCTGTAAGACCTAGTTCTGGATAGTCTGTGGCGAGGATGCACCCAAGGCCCTTCAAGATCTCGGATGGTGGAAGACTTCCCAGTCCTACATTCTCCCATCGCTTCACAAATCCTTCTCTGGCAGCAAACCCATGGGTGTTGATGACACCAGGACATATCAGAGTGGCGGGGAGACCAATCTTCCGTCTCATGTTGCACAAGGCTGACAGGAAACTGTTGGCAGCGCAGTAACTTCCTTGTCCTTCATTGCCTATCAGCTCAACAATGGAAGACATCATCACGAAGTACTTGATCGGGAACCCAAGTTTGGTTGTCAGTTGGTGAAGAATTAGTGATCCGTAGGCCTTCGGAATCATGACGTCATTCCAAGCTTCGGTGGTCATGTGACGGAGGATGGCATCATTGTATACCGTTGCACAATGGAAGATACCTTCTAGAGGCTGGTCTTCATTGTCCTTGATCGCCAACAGAGCCTTCTCTACTTCATGTTCCCGACCCATGTCCACTTTGAGATGTGTGATCCTCGATCCAGAATCACGGAATGATTTGAATCTCAAGATCGTCTCTTCTTCCGGTGTATTTCTGGAGATGACGTAGACATGACGTGCGCCACATTTCACCAGCCACTCTACCATTGACAGTCCAAAGCCTTTAGAGCCCCCAGTTACCAGGAAAGATGCCTTCGGATTGGCGGTGAAGTGAATGTCATCAAAGTTCAAGGTGGCTGGGATGCTGTCTTCGTCGATGTGGACAGTTATCTCCTCCAGAGACGCATGAGGAGACCGCGCCAACTTGGATATTGGAGCAGTTGGGACAGTGAGAGACTTGAGAGCCTGGAATCCATTATGGACACTGAACAGATGCAGAAGTCGAGACATTGCATCCTGCATGCGTGCTCGCATATCTTCGAAGCGTCCCAGAGCCATGTCAATGGACAGGAAGTAGATGTTGGGAGGCAAGTTGCTGATTCTGGAGTCTCCTCCAACTGCATCCCTTCCATGGATCTGGACAATGGTGCCGAAAGGTCGTAGCTTCCCAACAAGCTTCTTCAAACAACCTGTATCGTGTGGAAGCTCACCAGCTAGCAGGAGGACATCTACAGAGAAGTCATTGATGAGACTGTTAAAGTTGTCGTTCGAGGTGATGACGACTCGTGAATCTCCGAGGATTCCAAGTAGCTTCTCAACGGGTAAGATGTTTCCATCATCTGAATCTACATGGATAAACACGGTTGCTCCTTGTTCCAGCGCCAGATGAGTTGTTGCAAGACCTACTCGATCACTCAATGATGACAGACAGACGATCACGGTTCCATTCTCTGTGAGTTTCAGTGTGTCATGGAAGGCAACAAACGCTGGAAGGTAATCTCTCACGATGTTAATTGCTTCTATGGGTGTGAGATTAGCAGGAATGGGGATCAAGTCAGCGGTCTTTGCGTGAAGGGAGGCAGTGATCTGGCCACCGGTTCTGAATCCTAGTACATTGGTTCTCATTCTGAACATGACCTGAACTTCTTCGCTGCAGCTGAGTATCTTACCAGCATACAGGTATCCGCATCCGATTTTCCTGTCATTTGCATCTACAATCTGCTGAACAGAGAAAGCTGTCACCTTGAGGGCTAACTCATTATCAGCAGTTTTCACGGGCATTTCATGACTCTGCTTTACGGTGAGTCGTTTCTGTTTCAAGCTTTCGTTCAGATCCACCTGCCAGTTCGTAGACAGAGTGGGAGCAGAGAAGCTGGATTGTGGCTGCATGACAATTCGCATCGCCTGAGCTTCAAACGCAAGTTCTTTCGGATCGTCTCCAGCAGGAGCCGGCACCTTTCTTCTCAGGGCAACGTAGTTCTCCTCATTGGGCGCTGACTTCATGTACTGGTATAGCCAATGTGCTGATTCTTCAGGTTCCTGCAATGATGGCAGATCTACAGTGACCACAGGGAACTCTGGGTCTTCATGCATGAGAGTCAATCCAAATGACCCAGCTGGAGCCATCATCGGGTCTACAACATCAACGTCCATGACAGAGTGGGCACCTCGAGTGATGACCCATAATCTTGGCTTGGGCTTTGTGTCATGTCTACTGACTGCTCGGTAGAGACTGATGGGTGAGAGTGCTGTCATCGTTTGCGACTCCTCGAAGCTCTGCTTGCTGATACCTCCGATTGCTCCAAACTGCTTCACGTCCAGTGTAGAGAGTAGGATGAGATCTGTTACAATGCCAAGAGAACGAAGAACTCGCCGAAACCTTTCATCACAATCAATGAGGATTCGTGGGTCCAGGACACTCACAACACTCTCGACTTCCATCCGGCGTTTGAGCTCCATCGACACGCCTTGCTTGTCCTTGATGATGATTATTGCACCAGGAGCTTCCGATCCGATAGCACTTAATGGTCTCGTTGGTGGTGGTACCTTCTGTGGGACACGAATGGCGCTGTCGTCCACTTCTATGTGAAAAGGCACCCACTCTCGTCTCCAAAGCTGCACCCTTTCCTCCGGTTCATTGGAATGTACATTCTCGAACATCATGCTGTCAACTTGAGCAAAGACCCTCTGGTTCGTTGCGTCGGCCACAACGGCATCACCGTAAGTAACCCCATTCACCTTGGTCATCTTAACATGGAATGCCATCTGAGTTGGAGCCTTGCCCTTCACGTGTACCTTCCTAACCGATCGTGGTACTTGGAACCAGGTTCGGAAGTTTGAGTTCGCTGTCCGTGCTCTCTCTTGCTCCTGGAACATCTGACAAATGCCGAAACCCTGGAAGACACTGTCAAAGAGGGCTGGATGGAAATTGTAGAGTTTGAACTCACGCTCGAGAGCCTCTGGTACAGATGCATACAGCAGTGCCTCATTGTAGTCGTGGCTGAAGTAAGCTGTGTTGATGCACTTGAAAGTCTCACCAAGATGGAAACCACCCCTCCACAGTCTGGCGTAGAACTCTTGTTGATCCGTCTCGTATGGACATTTTCTCCTGATGTCATCAGTGGCTAGCTTCACGGAGTGAAACCCTTCCTCGATTTGATGGATTGAGTTTCGAACTCTGCCTGGTTTATCAATGGCGGACTTACTATGCAATGTCCAACTGCGGTCCGTTTTGTTGAAGCTGCGGAGAGCAAATAGAGCTTCCCTTGATCTTGTCTCAAGACTTATCTCCAGGACACCCTCGAGTTCTGATGCTAAGACGAATCTGTCAAACTTTACATCCCTCAGTGTGACAACATCTGAATCTGGGTATACTTCTCTTGCTGCTGCGAGCATCGTTTCTGTTTGTGCAGCTGCTGGTATTACGATGTTTCCTTGGAGTTTGTGATCCCGAAGCCAAGGTACAGTCGACTTTGAGAACTTGGAGCGCCAGACCTTGGGGGAGTTTTCACCGCTGAAATGGGACAAGTGTTGCTGCTTACCCAGCAGTGGATGGCACTGGATGGGAAATCTGAACATCTTGTGACTCTTTGATGTAGTTCCAGAGCAAAGGACGCGTTGCCATGGGTAGCTAGGAAGTGACATCACCTTGTATGGACCATCCTGGAAGAGGTGGTGAAGATCAAATGGGTAGCCTTCGCAATGGAGCTTTGCCATCGAACGGAGGAGATTCACTCTGTCGTCTGCTACTTCTCTCGTATCTGACGGTCTCCGAAGCGATCCTGTGACAAAGACATTGTTGCTGTTCATTACCGACGTCCCAAGAGTGTCCCTTATAGCCGGCGATAGCACAGGATGTGGACTAATCTCCAGGAAGCAATTGTAGCCATCCTGAAGAAGCTTCTCGATCGCCATCTTGAACTGAACTGGCTGTCTGACGTTCTTCCACCAATAGGCGGCGCTGTTGACCTGGTCCCTATCGAGGTACTGATTCGAAACGGTCGATATCAGTGGTACGACTGGGATCATGTTGAAGTTATCCCTTGCCGCTGATGCATCCAGGAACTTGACCTTCTTGAGGAAGTCCTTCCGGATTTCCTCCTGCTGATATCTGTGGAACGCGTTATTGACCTTGAGCGTCACGCACCTGATCCCCTCACGCCGGAGGTTCTCTGAGAAAGCAGCAAGCGATTCCTTGTCACCCGAAAGCACAATCTGACTGGGGCTGTTGATTGCTGCTACGTCGATGACGCTGACGTATTCACTGCTCTCCAATCTCGACTGGATCTCCTCCGCAGAGTGCAGGATGGCAACCATGCTACCCATCCCGCTCGTCTTTCTGAGCTGCCTTCCGCGAGTGTAGATGAGTCGGATTGCATCTTCCAGAGCCAGGAGACCAGCTGCATGGGCTGCCGCTACCTCACCGACGCTGTGACCTACGATGGCATCAGGAGTGATTCCACGGACACGGTAGTATTCTGCAACACCAATCTGGACAGCACAGATGCATGGTTGGGCAATTTCTGTATTTGGAAACAGAATGGTAGAGAGAGTAATATTATCATCGACTATTATTTTATATACTCTTTCTATGTTATAACCCTCAACATCACATAAGAAATTAATACCGTTTACTGAATGGTAAAATGGAACTGATATAGTATTAATAGATCAATTCAATTTCGCATTACCAGTAATCTCAAATTAACAGCCTTTCATGAGATATTTCAATTTTATATGTTCAAACAGTTTGGGTCAAGCTTGTGCTACTATAAATTAATATTCGTGCTCCCTTTTTTCAATTTTCATTGTGAGAAACCTAGATTTATGATATTGGACAGTGATGTTGAATCGAATCGAAGTTGCACATTTTGTTAAATGGGCACTTTACAAAATTATGGAAAGATGATCATAATCAAGCTTATGAAATATCATACATAGATCCTGCAACAATTTGTTTGCTTATTTATAGTTTTCTCCCCGTCGGTTCAACACAAACCAAAGATAACTTTAGGAAAAATGATAATTATTTACCTGTTTGGTTGATTTTCTCTCGGTCAACTTCTTTGGTGAGTAGATGTATCAGAGACCACTTTGCACCGCATTTGATGAGGATTTTGTCGATTCGCTGTGAAGAAAAAAATAATCAAGAATATTGATGAATAAATGAACAAGAAATACATAGATAAGAAAAATGAATAGCAAGTTATTTCGACAAGTATTGAGAATCACAGGAACTTGTGGATCATATTTTAAAAGAGAATGTTGTACTTCCAGTGCATTTTTGAAGGGGTGTCGTTAAACTTGTACAAATATAAAAATGATATTTTTATGATTATGTAAATCCCCTATTCGTTTGTTAATATATACGATTTGATATTGATATTAAACAGTCTACATTAATTTAGAATGTTTATCTTCCGGTAGAAATTACGAATTGTGCACCATAGTTATGAATAAAATGATGGGTAGTAGTGTCCCCTTAAAATCATCAAATTGGCATCATGTCCAATAATGTTCACTGATTTTCCCATTTTTCAAATCATTACAACTTCATAATACTTGTATCACTAGTCTGATTTTCTTCAATATCTTTTTTATTCTGCTCACCAAAGTTTTGCTCCTTTCAAGAAAATTATTATTTTTTAGTTGATTCTTAGCAGAAGTGCATGTAGAAGTCTTTCTAACTTTACGTTTTAACTGAGGATTTGTTTGTGGGAGTTAGGGATCTTTCTCATCTCGATGTGTATTTATAATGTAGATATATAGAAATGGATAAGAGTTTGCCTTTGAATTTATATAAATGATTTATATCACTTTATCCTTTAATATTTTTTAGCTTTGTCATTTGCGCATATCTATCTTATGAAACATTTCATACATTTCATAACTCCCTTATCTCGTCTGGACCCATTTACAGGTGTACATTAAATACGATTAATGTTAAAGCGGTCAGACAACCTTCCTGTCTGAAACGAACTGTCACTAAACAGAAGTCATCTTTAACTCTCTAAACCCTAGGAATAAAAAGGAATATTGCATGTCGGGGGACTGTGAAGCGAGTTCAAGGCTGAAACGGTTAATGCAATCTTCTAAGACGACGAGAGCAGAACGACTCAGAGGCTTCCGTTTTGGTGGGGATATTTCAGGTGAGGAAAGACTAGGAGGATGGAATTAGATTGGGGAATCCCTAGGGAGCATTGGGACGTGCCAAGGTGGCATGTACCGGTTACTACCGGTAAAGAGTAGTACTGGGTATCTTTCTCAATGCAGAAGCAAGTCATTTAGAGATATAGTAATGTGTGTGTGTGTATTCTATAGATACAGACTAGGGCTGTGTTTACCCCAAGAGACTGGTATCAGTTCTTGTGCTGAATAAGCGTAATATTCTCAATCATTACGCACAAGAACGGATACCAGTCTTCCTTAAAGTATTTCATAACTTGATAAATGCTTCACTGAGACATTGATTATCCTGTTCATTCAATATATTCTTGACACGAAATCTGAAATTATTACCAGTATGCTTAAAAGAACAGACACAGTTGAAATTGCATGATACATGTAGAGTAAGGAGCGTACTGGTGAGAAGAATAATCAATAGGAAGGATGGAGAAGGAGAAAGAAGAAGAAGAAGAAGAAGAAAGAAAGAAAACGAGGGAAGAGGGGAAAGTGGACAGAAAAGGAACACATGCTGTATTTGAGCAGTTCTTATCCAATCAGCGTAAAGAATTTATAAACAAAACTTTGTTAAGACGTTTTTAAGGCCTTTTACCATTGTCGGTGTACTTGAATGGGCAATTGGGGAATGAAAGGTTAAAAATGGATTAACCCTACAGGTATATATTTAAGTGCTACGTCCGTCTACTTATTAGACATTGAAAATAATGGATCATATTTTTTTTTTCTTGTTTTTTTATTCATAAGAAATAACGAGGCTTAGGTCTGTAGGTATAATTTAATTAAATGTCAAAAATACCTTGATGATATTCCTGAAGTGCGCTTCGTCATCCATGAGCTGTCTCGCCATGGCCCACCATTGCGCTCCCATTCCAGAGAAGACAAACACCAACCGATGAACCGACAGGTGTGCTTCAGGTGCCTTCCCTTCAATGACGTTGTAAGACACCCTGGGATCTTGGTCGAGTTTCAATCGGACCTGTTCGGTTGCATCCCGTGGCGACCGGGCGATGATGCCCATTCTGAACTGGTGATGCGTCGATCGGACGGCTGCAGTGTAGAGAGCATTGTTGTAAGCTCTGGTGTCGTTCCCTATGACGTCACTGAGGTAGGACCCCCATTCCTCAAGTTGCTGCTTGAGGGCGTCCTTGCTGGCTGCTGATAGAAACAAAATTGTTGGCTTTCCTGCATCTCGTTCATTAGTTGAATGCGTGGAGTATGTACGTTCGTTGCGGGAATTGCCCTGTTGATATCCTTCAAGGACAATATGGGCATTTGCTCCACCAAAGCCAAATGAACTGCACCCGATGAGCTTCTTCGCTGTCTTTGGCCACCTTGTGAGCTCGCCGGGAACTCGAATGTTCAGATTTTCAAAATCGACACTTTCATTCCCTGACCGGAAGTGAACCACCTTCGGGATTTGTTCATGATATAAGCAAAGTGCTGACTTGATAAGACCTGCAATGCCTGCAGCACCCTCTGAATGCCCGAAGTTTGATTTTACAGATCCGATATAAAGAGGCGGTTGTTCAACCTTGCGATTAAGTCCCATAGCTTCTCCGATGGCATTTGCTTCCGTTCGGTCGCCTACCTGCGTACCCGTACCATGCGCTTCCACGTATACAACTTCCTCTGGAAGAGTATTTGCGTTCTTATACGCTGTTTCAATAAGAGTTACCTGCCCATCGTAGCTGGGCAACGCAATACCAGGCGTACGACCATCATTCGCTATAGCCCCACCACGGATCACCCCATAGATCCTATCCCCATCGTCTATAGCACGCTGGAGTGGCTTCAGAATAACAGCCCCGACTCCTTCTCCTCGAGCGTAGCCATCTGCTGACTTATCAAATGTCTTGCACTTGCCATCAGGCGCCAGCATTCCTGCTTGACAAAAGCCGATACTTGTGATGGGGAGCAACGAGATATTCACCCCACCAGCTACCGCCATCTCGCAATGTCCACTCTTCAGCGCCTCACACGCCAGGTAGACGGAATACAACGACGACGAACACGCTGTATCGACGATGAAACTCGGCCCGCGGAAGTCGAACTCATATGATATCCTGTTCGCCGTCATGCACGAGTTGGTGCCGGAGTTGGTGTACTGGTTGATGTTGTCGTTCGGCATGCCGATCAGGACTCCGTACTCGCTGGCGGTCACACCCATGTAGACTCCTGTCTTGGAGCCTCGAGCGGAGTGGGCTGGGATGCCTGCATCCTGTAGGGACTCCCAGACGACTTCTAGGAGTAGACGTGTTTGCGGATCCAAGTGATTTGCTTCCTCTGTGAAAAGAAATGGTTCAATAAGAAGCGAAATATTGATAAGTCGTCATAACAAGGGACAAAAATGGTAGCAACTAGGAACTCTAATTCAGGTACAGTAACAAAGTTATATATACCTTACAGACACCCAAAGCTCTTATTACCCTGTTAATCTATGTAATTATGTCCTTTGAATTCACTTTCCAAATATGAGTTGGCCGTAAATTGAAAAAAACAAACATTACAATATGGAACATCACGTGCGTTTTAAAGTTGTTTATTGGTGAACTAGAAATCATTTTATACTGGTTTTTTTTTTCATGCTTTATAATCAAAGATATGATGTTTTAAATAAACATTTTAAAGGATATTCTATCTTGCACACAGCGTTCAGCGTTAATTATCTTTCAATACGGCGTCCAAAAAGTTTGAACCCGTTAACATTTCATGGTTTCTCAAAGGTTTTGTCAACAAATTCAAGGACGGCTGTATTTACCTGGAGAGATTCTGAAGAACTGTCGATCAAAGTGCTCCGGATTCTGCGCGAGATACCCAGCTCACTTGTTGTACATCTTCCCTTGGATCTTACTCCCGGGGAACAGGAAGAACGACGAATCGAAACGGTCGCTCGGTGGTGGCGTCGTGCAGTCCATCCCCTTCGCCAGCATCTCCCAGAACTTGCGGGCGCCGTTGATGCCGTTGGCGTAGCGGCAGCCGATTCCGACGATGGCCACCTTGCTCTCGACTGGCATGGTCGGGTCGTCGATGGTGTTCATGATGGCGGATTTGTGCTTCTTGCCGATGATTTCCTGTGACACGGTCTTGGTGAGGCGCGCTCCTCGGGATAGTGTGAACGCACCTTTCAGTGTTCCAGAACGACTTCTGCCTCCTCCTGTTGCGCCCCTCCAGCTATCGTCCATTTCTTAGTGTGACCAACGATGGAAGTCAATCTGGGGAGGAAATAACCAAGATAAGATGGATATCATTATCTGGCGGAAGACACAAATAATGTCTTCACGTACCCTCTAAAACTATTAGAAGAAGACTTCCTAAAAAGGGTCTTCCCATGCACTGTCGACGTTTTAATAACCATATTCACATCTCCTTCTGGTCTAGGAAATACGCGCTCATCGAGAAAATTAGAACATACCTCTCAGCGCGCTACTTACAGCTGCACTGCTGAAGCCATGATAATTATACTACCTTGTACAACGCATAGGGAAGACTGATAAAGTTAGTTTTAGACGCTATCTAAGAATTTTTAATTGTCATTATTATTATTATTAATATTATTATTATTATTATTATTATTATTATTATTATTATTATTATTATTATTATTATTATCATTAATCATCATTCACTTTTTAATATCGATTCTAAGTATATTCCGGGATGGAGTCATAGATCTGTCCACATTGCATTCATGTTATATTATTGTCAGCACTGTGAGCAGAAGTGGCAAATGCCTGAGACAAAGTAGACAACGTCCATTCAAGCATCAACAATTGCTACATGGACACAATGGAATTTTCATCCTTCTTATTCGGCGGAAAAATGTTGAACAAGAGCAGCACCTGGAAATTTCTTTCGTGAACATGAAGCTTTTATGAATGCTTGAATGAAGGTGTTTAATTTGTCCCAAGCATTTGTCCCTTCTGCTTCTAGTGTAGACAGTTCCCTGGATATGATCTCATAACAGCTGACAGACGATTAATGTGAGTTTATCAACATTCTATTCAATCTGTCCAACATTGAGTATAATTGGCTCTATGAATCACCGTTCCCAACTAAATTGTTCCATACTTGCTTCTCAGGTATAGGGTGGGAGATAATGATGTATGCATTCTTAAAAGTTTTGGGCAAGAGTTTACCCAATACTTGGCAACGTACTGTCTATCCAACTCCTGGTCCAACATAATTATTGTGAAATAGCAAATTTCGACCATTTGTGAGACATAATTTACACAAAAGTTATTTCGAGTAGAAGTGCAAAATTCAAACCTATATTGGACATATTTAACCAATAGTTGTGAGGACACTATATGATGCCCAATGTTTAATAAAGATTTTGCCCTAACGTTTTGAGGGTTTAAAGGAAAACGAACTTGTTATTGTGAAAGAGGAACATGGCATTATGGCACAAAATGGTATACATCTGGCAACTTTTGGAGTTTCATTCAGGCCATCTTTCAGAATACGTATCAAATTAAAGCCAATATCATACACGCATTAGTAAAAGTGAAATGAATCAAATTGTAATCTATTCAAATACAACAAGGCTAAAATATATTTTGTTCGTTACTGATATGTCAAAAAGTCATCGTACATCGTTGTGAATATTCTCAAGATCTCAAAAAAATTGGGAGGGCAATAAATTAGGTTTGTTTCAAAGTAAATATTATGCTCCTTCATATTACAGTAGTTTTAGTCATAGAAACTTGGCAGCATTTCCTTTTTGAAGAAAATGTATTTGTTTTTTGCTGGGAAAACGAACTTTGACATGCAAGCGTCCGGTGCTGTCGTACATATATAATGACCAATTACGATATTAAACTGTTAGGGATACGATTTCTTAACTACTGCAGTATTATATGTTAAGTTTTTGTTTACCAGTTTAATCATTAAGGGAAAAATAATTGGTTGAAAACAAACGTATGTATAAAAATTTACGTTCAAAAAGGGGGTTTCGATATTATATCGAAATCTTTACGTTCATTTTTTCCAATAACAAATTAAAAAGTTAACATTCATCGCAAAACTTTGCGTTTAAGTATCATTGGTTTCCATACCATGCACAGTATTTCGTACTGACAATGAAAACATTGTATTAACTCTGACGTAAATGACAAATACTAATTACTTCATAAGTCACCTCAAAACTATCTCTTCCTCCTCGCCATTAACAAGAAACAAAGACCCGGTAGGTCTATATAATGCATTGTGGAAGTAGAGTATTTTCGACAACCAAAGCTCAACAATTTGCGCTTTCTTTCTCTCTTTTCACGTCGATAAACACGACATTTTGTAATTAGGATTGTCAATTTGTTGTTTGGGTGTGACAGCGACAAACTTTTTAAATGCGACAATTCCTGTTTGTTCTATGAACTACAGGGAAACTTTTTTGTGATGTT
>BQKZ01006577.1:10161-20386 GCA_036244855.1 Temnopleurus reevesii | reverse complement strand
GGGGGGGGGGTGATAGAAACTTGCGATTAGTTGCAAATATGTATTGCAAATATATATAAAGAATTTAATCCAATTTTATTTGCAGTTGGCTCCCAGAATCTGTTCGGTGGCACATATCAAAGGGGAAATACGAGAAAGCTGAGAAAGCCCTTGGAAAGATAGCCAAGGCAAACAAAACAAATCTCTACACACCAATTTTTTCTTCAGAATCGATCATCAAAGCAGAGGTAAGATTTTAATAAAACTCTAAAATTAGTTTTTTTCAGCAAATAATTTTCATATTTTTCTTCGAGTGCATAAAGTTTTCTCTCCTTCACTCAATATGATTCTCTTACAACTATTTGTATTTGTAAATTAATAGAAAATTGTAGATACTTATTCTCCTGCACTTAAAATTTAAAAAAAAATAATGTAGAACGCAAAATTGTATAAGAATGGTCAACTTTTAGATGAATATCAATTGGTTTTTCTTTTAGAATCGATTAAAAATTAGTGATACCTATTCTTATGCATTTACAATAATTACTTAACAGCAGGATACTCAACAGACAGGGCCTCGACCTAGCATGCTCGATCTGTTTAGGACGCCAAATCTGAGAAAGCGATCTGTCAACTTGGCCTGCATTTGGTAATTATGTTTACTATAGTGTAGACGAACACTACCGTAATTAATCTTTTAAAAAATCACGAACATGTTCGCGCCCTTGTAAGGGGGCAGGATTGGTGGTGGAGTGTGCTGGCTCTCCCGTAAAATAAGAAGTAAATAATAAGTAAAAAACAAAGAAAACCAGTCAAAATCAAATGGGACACCACTTTTTATCATTCTTCTTTTTGCTTGTGAGGCTTTTTCACATACAATTTCGCCCACATTCAAGTGCAATCCTGGCTACGAGGCTCATGTTTCTCATAAATTATGTTTTCATTTTTTGACCTTTCCATTTGATTATGGTGTTATAAAAACAAAGTGAAGTGATTACGAAAATAATGAAGATTAGCATTTATTTCCACAATATTCGTCGTGTTAATTTTATTGTTTGTTGTCATTATCATCATCATCATCATCATCATAAAAATCATAAAATCGTCATTGTCATCATCATTAATATCACCACCACCATAATCCTCATTACAATCATCACCATCATCATCATCATCATTAGCATCATCATCATCCTCATTACAATCAGCATCAGCATCATCATCATTATTAGCATCATCATCATCATCATCATCATCATCATCATCATCATTTTTAACATTCAACAGATTGAATTCGAATGCTTATTCCTAGGATGGTGAACGCAGTGGTGTATCACTGAGCACGTCCAACCGGGGCGTCAATGATTATGTGGCCTTCGCGATCTCGGGTGCCATCATCATCGTCTTCATCCTTAACATTCAACATATCAATCGATTTTTGTGGCAAGAATTTGAACGCTCTTTTACCCTGCAATTTAAGTCCGAGCCAGTTTAGGTAATAAAACATTTCAATCGGACATAAGAATGGTCATAAATTGTGTCACAGTTGGGTTTAAATTCTTCTTCCTAGGATGGTTAACGCAGTGGTGTATCACGGGTTATCACTGAGCACGTCCAACCTGGGCGTCAATGATTACGTCGCCTTCGCGATCTCGGGCGCCATCGAGATCCCATCGTACATCTTCGCGTCGTTCGTCATCGAGTTCGTGGGTCGACCACGGAGCCTCTCTTTCCTCCTCATCCTGAGTGGTGTGTCGTTGCTGGCAACCAGTGTTGTGCGTAAGCGCCAATGTCTTTAAAGGGTAACCCACTCCAGTGTGGCGTTTCACCAAGTTACGAAAGCCTTTAAGGATGACTTTACCACGACTGATATCAGTTCTTGCGCTGAATAACGGTACTCGGAAGATTGTACTTTCACGCACAAAAAATAATGTGAAACATCATAACTTTAAGGACAACTGTAATTAGTTCTTGTGCTTAATACGCGTACTATATTATTAGAATGATTGAGCACAAGAATTGATATCGGTCGTTTTAAAATCTTTCGTAAAATCTGCCTTATCAGCTTATATTGGTGAAATACCGCCCAAGGATAATCGTGCTGTCAGTGGATGAAGAAAAATTAAATAACAAAAACTGTGAAAATATGAACTAATCGGATAATCCGTGGGAGATTATTCGTAGAATTTGTAAATTATCAATGATGGGGATCGGTAGGTACCTTTGACGGAATCTGTGACGTCATGTCAGACAACTCCCTATTCAATATGTATACCAAATTTAAGATTTTCTCTTTTTTCGGAAGAGTGAATAAAACATAGATGTGAACGGAGTATAAGTTGTTTAAAAGTGTATGAACACAAAGTCGATAATAAGCTTAACAATTATTTTTGCAATCTATCTATTCTTATCGCATATAGCTCCAGGCCCTGGGTTGGTTACTATCGCAATGATCGGTAAATTTGGAATCTCAGCAGCGTTCGGTATCGTCTACCTCTACACTGCAGAACTATACCCTACTTCTTTCAGGTAAAATAATAACAACATAATGAACAACCATTCACGGCCGTTAGATGGGGACTGGGTGGTAGGAACTAGCATCCTTCCCCCAAAAGACGTCGAAGCGGCTGTCATCATGAGCAGTAAAAGTCCGAAGCCGCATCTGCGTCACCGAGGGGATCCAAACCCGAACTATATACGATGACGTTACATTTAAGTCAATTTTGAAGCTAGTTGGGTGATCAATAGTCATGTATAGTGATATAGATCGAATCTTGTTATGATGGACACAAAGCAGAATCTAATTTGAATTAACTGGCAAATAGTGTCCTATTTAACATCACGCATCAAATTGGGCGCGTAGCCAGGCCCTCAAAAAAAAAATGACAAAGATGAAAAAATCTGAAGAAAATATGATATTTTCCTGTTCATCATCATTTTTCTCATTGAATGCTTTTTAAACTACATTTCAGAAACTCCTGTCAGAAATCAAACCTGCTATAACGCACCAGGAAATATAAACGTTTCACAGATTGATATAGGAGACAACAAAGATAAATGTATCTACACCTTTGATGTGTGCTAAAACAGTTTCCGATGGCACTTTTTGATTTGTTGATTGACTTTATATTTTCATTATGAGTTATTTTGTACAATGCTTCATTCTTATGAAGAACTTGAATGCAATTGATTGACTCTGAAATCCATAATAAACTTGTATATTTCAAGAAAAGAATGAATATGTTAGATATATTATAGAAATATACAATGACTCTCGAGGTTCTGGTTAAAATTATTCGCACGAATGAGCATATCAGATAGTACCATACTCCCGAGGGCCAACGGCCCGAGGGAGGATGATACTATCTGATGCTCACGAGTGCGAATAGTTTTAGCCAACAGTGCCGAGAATCAAGTCATTTTATATTACTTTTAAATCCCTTCTTACAACAACAACATTAACAATAAAGTGGTCTATTGCAGCAGATTAACTAATCTTACCTTGTCTTAACGGTAATTTGATGATCTGATAAATTGTTTTTCTAGTCTCTGGCTCGTCTTCTCGTTGAGCACATCATGTGAACGAAGCCCGCCAGAAGTGTCCCGTGCCGTGTAGCTGGGAATCAGTGTCTCTTTCGCGCACGGGCACGTCTGTGTTAGCCGACTACGCATGCGCACAAAAATAACTTTTTTTCCCTAGGGAAAAATTTACTATTCGTACTATTCAGTGGCAAACGGCTTTATTAGCAAATCTATTCATTTTCTTGCCTGTACACTATCAATGCAACGATCTTAATAGTGTAAGGGATATGAAAAATGAATAGTATAGAAATATACAATGACTCTCGAGGTTCTGGTTAAAACTATTCGCACGAATGACCATCAGATAGTAACATACTCCCGAGGGCCAACGGCCCGAAGGAGTATGATACTATCTGATGCTCACGAGTGCGAATAGTTTTAACCAGAACCTCGAGAGTCATTGTATATTACTTTTATATCCCTTCTTACAACAACAACATTAACAATAAAGTAATCTCTTATTAAATAATCTTACCTTGTCTTAATGATAATTTGATAATCTGACAAATTGTTTTTTCTAATCTTTGGCTCGTCTTCTCGTTGAGCACATAATGCAAACGAAGCCCGCCAGAAGTTCCCCGTGCCGTGTAGCTGGGAAGCACTGTCTCTCTCGCGCGCGACAGGTCTCCGAGTGCATGCAGTGCGAATAGTTTTAGCCAACAGTGCCGAGAATCAAGTCATTTTATATTACTTTCATATCCCTTCTTACAACAACAATAAAGTAGTCTATAGCCATGATAGCAGCAGATTAAATAATTTTTCCCTGTCTTAATGATAATTTGATAATCGGATAGATATTTTATAGTCTCTGGCTCGTCTGCTCTGGAGCACATCATGCGAACACGAAGCCCGCCAGAAGTTTCCGTGCCGTGTAGCTGGGAAGCAGTGTCTCTCTCTCGCGCGCGCGGGCAGATCTCTTTTAGCCGACTGTGACGCATGCGCACGAGAAAAGTACTATTCCATGGTACTATTCCATGGCAAACGGCTTTCTTAGTAAATCTATTCAATTTTCTCGCCAGTACACTGTCAATGCAACGATCTTAGTGTAAGGGATATAATATCTGATGCCTCATGAGTGCGAATAGTTTTAGCCAGTACCGAGAATTAAGTCATTGTATATTACTTTTATATCCCTTCTTACAAAAACAGCATTAACAATAAAGTAGTCTATTGCAGCAGATTAAATAATCTTACCTTGTCTTAACGATAATTTGATAATCTGATAAATTGTTTTTCTAGTCTCTGGCTCGTATTCTCGTTGAGCACATCATGCGAAGAAGCCCGCCAGAAGTGTCCCGTGCCGTGTAGCTGGGAAGCAGTGTCTCTCTCGCGCACGGGCACGTCTTTTTTTTAGCCGACTATGCATGCGCGCAAAAATAGTAACTTTTTTCCCTAGGGAAAAAAATTACTATTCGTACTATTCAATGGCAAACGGCTTTATTAGCAAATCTATTCATTTTTCTTGCCTGTACACTTTCAATGCAACGATCTTAGTGTAAGGGATATTATTCNTGTGTCACAGTTGGGTTTAAATTCTTCTTCCTAGGATGGTGAACGCAGTGGTGTATCACGGGTTATCACTGAGCACATCCAACCTGGGCGTCAATGATTACGTCGCCTTCGCCATCTCGGGCGCTATCGAGATCCCATCGTACATCTTCGCGTCGTTCGTCATCGAGTTCGTTGGTCGACCACGGAGCCTCTCCTTCCTCCTCATCCTGAGCGGTGTGTCGTTGCTTGCCACTAGTGTTGTGCGTAAGTGCCAATGCCTTATAAAATGGAAAGATACTCCAACGACATGTTCCATAAAGCTGTTCACGAAGGTGCGCACGACTCTACGAACGACTGTTAACCCATTCCGATGTGCGATCTAGCGACAGGATTTATCACTGAAAGCATAAAAGGGTCAATAGTCGTGCGTAGATCTACGCACATCTTTATGAAACATGACCATTGAATTAACAAAGTTAAGAACAGTTTTCATCTTTTTCAGAAAAGTGAACATACGAATAAATGTGTAAGGGGTCTGATCTGTTTAAAAGTGCATATAAACAAAAGGCCGTTGTTACAGACTGAGTCTGAGCCAGAAGATTCTTGTTACAATTATGATTAAAAGCAGAAAAAATCAGACGAGCAGATGATAAAGGGTTTGAAGCAAATCGGACTATAGATAACAAAGTTATGACTATGTCATTAATAACACTCAGTGGGGATTTGTTAATGAATTTTGGTCATGTTTTATGTCATGTATTTGTCGACTGTCAACTTATGATAACTTATTGTTTTTAACACATTAATGCACAATTTCTTATTAGTAGAAAGAAAGTTTAATCAATAGATGTATCTGCACTCATATTCTAGAGTTGAAAAGGGAAGCTTTAGATTAATCAGATACAATAAACTACTTGCTTGCAGATAAGATAAATTATTTCTAGCACAGACGCAGTCTTTAAACTAGACCTTGATTTTGCTATGTTCATTTTACAGCTCCGGGCCCTGGGTTAGTCACGATCGCCATGATCGGTAAATTTGGAATCTCAGCAGCGTTCGGTATCGTCTACCTATACACTGCAGAACTATATCCTACTTCTTTAAGGTAAAATAATAATAATGATAATAATGATGATGATGGTGATAATAATAATAATAATAATATTAATAATAATAATAATAATAATAATAATAATAATAATAATAATAATAATATAATGATAAGGATGATGATAATAATAATGATAATAACAATAATAATAATGATAATAATACTAATAATGATAATAATGATGATAATGATTAATAATAATGTGAATAATTATTGTAATGATAATAGTAATAATAATAATGATAATAATGATAATACTAATGATAATAACAATGCTAATAATAATAATAATTAATGATAACAATCCAAATAATGATGATATGATAATAATCAATATAATAATAATAATAATAATTAATGATGATGATAATAATAATAATAATAATAATAGTAATAATAATGATAATAATAATAATAATAATAATAATAATGATAATAATAATAATAATAATATAATATTAATAATATAATAATAAAAATTAATGATAACAATACAAATAATGATGATATGATAATAATATTGATATTTCCGATTTATAGCCTTGCAACAAGGCAGCTATAGGCGTTCACGTCATAGGATACTGTTTTGCTGTCAACATCCTGCCCCCTGTCACACCTGGGTAAAGTGCAGTTTTTGTGGATAAATTTATTGCTGAAGGAAACTTACGCATTTAGTTTATGGCACTCTTTAAGACACTCATATTTTCATTATGAATATAGTTGTAATTGTTTGATTTCTTTTAAGAATTTAGATTTGATATCTAAATTACTGAATAAATACAAGAATCACGAAAGGATAAATAGGTAAGTAAATAAATGAAAAATTCAGGAATGAATAGATGAATAGATTAATAGATGAATAAAAAAAAATAGATTTGAGTATAATTGCTGATCGTATTTTTATTGATTCCAGGAGCTCTGCCATGGGCGCCTTTTCGATGTTCGCCCGTGTAGCCGGAATCATTTCCCCACTGGTCCTAACCCTGGCGAAGTACTGGCGGCCATTGCCCCTTGTCATCTACGGGGCAGCAGGGCTAGCCGTCGGGTTTTCCACCCTCCTCCTGCCCGAGACTCGGGGCAGGAAACTACCCGAGACGCTAGAAGAGGGCGAGAACTTTGGAAAGTAAGTGCATTCCCAGTCGAATCTCCTGAAGAAAAACTTTCAAACTTTTGATTATTTTTCCAAGATCCATAATCGTATGATATAACCCATAAATCAAGAAGGAGTATAACATGACTCTATTTCAGAAGCCTTTTTCTTGTTATTCGTTTGCGTTTTCGCCCGACGGATGGGGGAGTGGGGTAGATTGGGGCGAACTGTTAAAGTTAAAGGGGAACTACACTCAGACATTAAATTGCTATCATTAAATGAAGAAAATTAAGATGAACAAACTGTGAAAATTTGAGCAAAATCCGACAATCCATTCAAAAGTTAGGAATTTTCAAAGTTTTGATTTACACCCCTCATGGGCTCCTTAAATTGGCAAACGTACAGGCACAAAATGGCGGCCAACATGGAGAACTCTCTATTCACTTTGTACACAAACTTTCACATTTTCCTCATTTTCCAGAAAAATAGACAAAATTTTGTTTTTTTTCGATTACATATATTATAGCCACATCAATTCTGCAAGCATTCCGGAAAGAACGGTGTTGATTCCTCATTTGAAATATGATATTGCTCCATTTTCAATAAATTTACATACAAAGTGAATGAGGAGTTCTCCATGTATGACATCACAGATTATGCTAATTGGCTATACGTTTGCCAATTTAAGGAGCACATGAGGGGTTTAAATCAAAACTTTGAAAATTCATAACTTTTGAACGGATTATCCAATTTTGCTCAAATTTGGAGAGTTTGTTCATCTAACTTTTCCTCATTTGCTTACCGTACATTATTGTCTGGGTGTAATTCCCCTTTATGTCACCTTACCTGTTGTAAGTGATTAAATAATTCGGGCGAGGAATTACAAGACCCTCAAATTAAGGCGTATGCCAGGGGAAAAATTTTCCAGCTCGAAATAATGTTAATATGAAAACTTGAAAACCCATATGCTTATTTCTAATGCATTTCTCATGCAAACAAAAACCCTTTATTTTATTTTGTAGGTTATTAGATCAGCATGATTATTCAATTTATTTTTTTGAGAAAGTATTCTTGATTCGTGCCGATATTCGTCACGATTACGCATTCTTTGGCTGGGATCTGACTGGGAGGGGGCGGGGTCATAATTCCACCCAAAAGAGCTTTATATAAGCTCTTTATTCCACCCTCTTGCTTATATCATTGCCAAAATAAGCTCAGTATAATTACGGTTCAGATAAGTCAGGTTGTTTGACTGACTTTAATTATCACGATTTTACGATTGTTTTCCCTTCTTTCGCATTATCAGGAAAACTTTCCAAGATGAACAGAACGGTACAGCGGACGAGATGGAGCCGGTCAAGAAAGATCGTATCACCGACACCACAGATGAAGTTGTGTGATTATATAATAATAATGATAATAATAATTGTATATTTATATTGCGCAATTTCTATAGGAATATACTCAACTGCGCATATAGGAGCAGGGTGGCGTTTAGAATGACCTTCCGCGCTACTCGGCATCCGTTCTTGTGTTGAATTATGGAGCATCTTCATGCGCACAATCAGGATTTTGATACCAAGGGGGGGGGGGGGGGGGGGGGGGGGGGGGGGGGGCTGAGCTAAAATTTGGACCCCGGGAGGTGAGCTGGGTTGACAAGCAAGAAAAAAAGTCTTCACGTCATTATTTGGCCACCTTTGGCACCCTTTCAACATCAAATTTTGAAGCCCCCTAGCTCCGACCCGGGGGGGGGGGGGGGGCTAGCGTCCCCATAGCCAAAGTATGGAGATATCTGAAATGCAAAATGAATACAATGTGAAATTGTGAAATATGATTATCATTTATTATCTTATGCAGAATGGGCCGTGATATATACCTTACTTGCGGCTGCAATAGCAGATTGCAGTATACTTGTAATCATTGCATGAGTCCGTGATCCCTAGACTTAAGTTTATTTAATTTTTTTGCATGCTGCCTTTAAGTTTCACATGCAACACATGCATGCTTATTGATGATTGCTCGTTTTATATTGATGATACTTTAAATTGTATACATGTAATTCTAGGGACCTCAATAATAGCAATATTTCATGGCATTTTCCATGATTGTATTTGTATATCTCAGAAATTTTGAAGACATTCATTTACCGAAGTGCTTAATCATGCATTTATACTTAACACTTATTGGATGTAATAATGCTTTATGAATATGCACAAGCTCATTTGTGGCAGGGAAAATAAAAGTGATAACTGTTTCATAATGCTTTTCGTAGACTTTTTTTTTCAAAGTCCGAATTTGAGGGGGGGGGGGGGGGGGGGGGGTTAGACACAGAGAGTATGGTTACACATAATACCCCAACCCAATCATCAAATCAGGAGGGAGGGAGGGTACATATCCCGCAATCCCCCACTATAAAATAGTAGATAAGGGTCCCACCTCAGCATGTTTTATGCAAATGAGGCTTGACCTTTGAGCCTTGACCCCTTGACCACTGACCCCTTGACCCTTGACCATTAACCTTTGACCCCTTGACCACTGACCCCTTGACCCGTGACCCTTGACCCATGACGTCATTATGTCGCAATACCCTCTATGTTAGTAGCATGACGTCATCGATTACACCATCAGTAGGGGGTTCCCCGATGATGTCACGGATTGCGTTTAGCATCAACGTCTTGATGACGCAACATTTATTCTAGGGCCATCGATTGAAAAGCCCACGGGTGTATATATGTTTGGAGAAAATTGAAAAACGCAACAGTTCTCATCCAAACGCCATTCCAGACACGCACGAGCAACTTTTCTCCGCGATGGACCGTTACAACAACGCGTACGAAGGCGAGAATGCCCAAACCTCTTCTACAACAGCAGCCAGAAACGTCGTGTATCAGACCCATTCCCCCAAGATGTACGGCAGTTTACCTTTCAAGCGCCGCAGAATCGAGGACGGCGCTGAGAACATCGACAGCCAA
>BQKZ01006575.1:0-15364 GCA_036244855.1 Temnopleurus reevesii | reverse complement strand
AATAAGCGATAAACAAAGAATAACATAAGGATAGACAGAAAATGAAGATAGAATAAGCGATACACAATGAATAATAAAAGGATAGACAGAAAATGAGGAAAGAATATACGATAAACAAAGAATAACATAAGGATAGACAGAAAATGAAGAAAGAATAAGCGATAAACAAAGAATAACATAAGGATAGACAGAAAATGAAGATAGAATAAGCGGAAAACAATGGATAACATAAGGATAGATGTACTGAGCGAGGATAGAATAAACAAAGTCAAGGATAGGAGTAACAGAAAAAGAAGGTCGGAAAATGGAAAATGAAAGATGACATAGGGAAAACAAAAGAAAAAGAAAAGAAATTGAAACAATGGGAAGAGAATGAATAACATGCGGAGAAGGAACAAGAATACAAAACAGGTGGATAATGATGTAATAAAAGGAGGCTTAATTGCCGGCCCAATTCTTGGTGTAAACATACAAAATTGCGGTACTCGGGCCGGCCTATTGGAGGCCCGAGGCCGGCCTCGGGCCTCCTTTCTGGTGTAAATGGGGTCTTAGAGAAAATTAACCAAAGAAAAGAAATAAAAGTCAATGAATTAAAAAAAATCACCCTTGAACAAATAAGTCTGAAGGTTGCCCTTGTAAAAGTTTTCAGACTGTGAAGTGTATTCCACAGTGTTGGCCCTAAGTGAGCCAATGCTTATTCCCCCAATGATCTCCTTAGAATTGAAAGTTTTTCCGTCAGTAGTATACTTATCATACTTCCCAATACATAATGCAAACTAAAGCCCACCGTACAGCTAACCATGAGTCTAAGATCAGATTTCTGAAGAAAGTGTTATTGTATCTCTAAGAAGCATTGAACATACATAAAATCTTTGAGGTTCCGAATAATCAGATGGAGAGTGAAATCGAGAAAATGGCATAATGCAAACTTTCTTATTGGAAGGATCACCAAATTGCCTCTGCGACATATGGAAGTCTGCAGAGTCAGAGCATTCTGAAGATTGTCTATGACTTGAAACTGATTTGTCCCTTATATCCGGTATTAAGCTGCTGAATGCAATAAAATCATATTTTACGTATTCATGATGAGTTCGTGAACGCGAGTTGGGTAGATTTTATTTGTCATAATGCCGATGTTGAATGTTCATCTCCAAAGTCAGCTCTTACGCTGATTGTAAGGTGTGCAGTGGGCTCAAACCATTCTCAATGTAATTTAGAATCATGGTGAAACATTCACCTGCTGCATGTAGTCTTGTTCCACAGCATCCAGACAGGACATAAGAGATTTTTCATCAGGGCTTGCCTTGCTTGATATAGGAGCTGATGAAATGTTCCTCGATGGAGTGACTGGATTGGAGTCTAGAGTCCTTACAGCCTTGCCATACAGGGGCCTGAGTGGAGATCTATAAAGTTGTCTTGGGTGAAATAAGAGATTAAATGTATCAATTAATCAATCAATCAATCACTTAATTGATTAATTTGGGTCATGAGTATGTGCTATGAGCTACGGATATGTTCCTCGATGGAGTGACTGGATTGGAGTCTAGGGCCCTTACAGCCTTGCCATACAGGGGCCTGAGTGGATATCTATTAGGTTGCCTTAGGTGAAATAAGAGATTAAATTTATCAATCAATCAATCAATCAATATGGTTTATGAGCTAATCAATGAAAAATGGGTTCTTTAATGGAGTGGCTGAAATGAGAGATTGTATGTATCAATCACTCAATTAATCTAACAAGCAAAATGTTCTATGGGTTGTTGAAAAGTTCTTTAATAAGGTGACTGGATTAAAGTCTAGGGTCCTAACAGCAGTGCCCTAATGTGGAGATATATTTGGTTGCCATAATTGAAAGAAGAGATTAAATTTATCAATCAGTCAATCAATCAATCAATCAATATGGGTTATGGGCTGATTAATGAAAAGTTTATTAATGAATTGGCTAGATTGAAGCCTCAGGGGCCCAAGTGGACATCTATTAGATTGTCTTTAGACAAATGAAAGATAACATTTATCCAATAAACCAATCAATCAATTTATCAATCAATCAACCAATTACACAATATGGCTATATGAAACAAATTATCAGGGTTTACATTCATGCTTGAAATCACATTAAAATATTGAATTCAATCATAGTTGAAATACACTTTATATTTAAAAATTATTGCATACAGCGATTAAACTCATTATTAAACTCATTATATTGTGTTTGTGAATTGTGTGACAGATCACAAATACAAGCTCATAAAACTTAAGATTGTTTATTTTGTTTGGAATGTTTTTAACTTTCATAATCATTCTGGATGAAAATCTTCCTTGGATTGATTATACATCTACACAGCTGATCTACATAAGATGTGAAACTAGTGAACAATCTAATCTTGTACAGAGAAAAAGTTTAATTGCACCATTGCACCTGTCCTCACGATCAATTGATGCTCCAAATGTTCATCATTCATGAACAGTTGAACATTTGATTGAATATTCATTGAACAGTATGGGATAAGCTTTTAAAAATATTTGAATGCATAAATGCATATAATGTATAAGCCAATATTTAAAGGCACATATATTTTCACGATTTCAGACCAGTTCAACACACTGGCATGTTGTTACTTTCATATCTTTAACAATTTTTGTACATATATGAATGTGCATCATACAGAGCAGAAATTTTCAAGAGGCCAACACCACTAAATTCACGAAAATTTTTATGCTGATACAGTATACACAAACATACCTGGATCCATTCCTCAGAGTCTGGACTTGAGGCGCAGGTGGTTTATTCCATCCTTCAGTCAGTTGTGGTCTTGGTAGCGACTGAACAGTACATCCTGGAGGTCCATAGCCACAAAGGTTGGCACTTGAGGCCGGTCTGACCCGTCTTTCAGGCTGACATGCTGGGTAATGCCTTCCTCTCATGGGAACAAAGTGATCAGGGGTGATGCCACTGCAGCTTCGGCTGTACTCCATTGGTGGTTGGGCGAGGGTCGCACTGGAAGCAGCAACTGACTCTCCAGGATATCCTCTGCAGAGTGTTTGTCCCGATGGCACACCTACAGATGGGACGGACTGCTCCAGGTGAGTCAGACGTGGCTGCCTAGCAGGCATACCAGACCAGAGATATCCTGGTGGCTGGGACGATGGATGGGACAGGGGCTGGGTGGAGCCAACTATAGACTTAGGCCCAGGGTAGGAGTTGACCTTCAGGTTGTCATTGAGGGCCGGGTGAAGGTGATTTTCAGAGTCATCCATGCAGATGATGTCATCAATGTCCTCCTCATTGAACATGTCACTGCCTCCAATGTCGAAGCAAGGAAGATCGTTTGGGCTGGTTTCCAAACCAAGAGACACCTTCGGGAGTTCTAAAATGATATGGGAAACAAAGTAATAATTTTTGTTTTGCTTCTGGATTGCACTAAAGATGCTTTTGTGTTCCAATGCATTTTATAGATTTTTGGTTTTGTTATTGGATTTATAAATTTGCAGGCCTTCAACAAGAACCTTCATATATAATTCTGTATTTTTAAATCTTTGCACCTAAAATGCAAACATTGATGTATTAAACATATCTAAGTGCCTTTCGCAGGTAAGCAATCCACATGAATCATGCACTGTTCAGCAAACCTTACAGACAGCTCTTTGTTACTCGGATCAAGGACTTTCGACAATGGACAGTTATCTGTAATACGTAATGGGATCGCTAGCGCGTGACTTCTATTGTCATCTGAATAACATTCTTTTAATATTTTTCTACTTTGATGTCAGATGGTCACCACCGATCAGGATGTAGAGAGAAACAAGAAGTCTGTTTTCACATATTGAAATTGAACAAATCTTGTGCGCAGAAGGCAATAAATCAATTAAATCCTGAAAAACCAATGTGCAGTTCTTATTTACGACAGACTTCTTTACTTCCATGTGTTTTATTTTGGAAAGGGTAGATGACGTTATTGAGGTCATCATGTGTGTCGGGGATTTTTCGGATAAGATAAAAGCATATTTTATATCATAAAATCGTCTGCTTCGCAATTTTGCTGCTCCAAATCTGAAGGATGTTCATTGAAAGTTATAGTCTAAAACAGGACATCAGCAAACAAAAACCAAGACAGGGCAAAATGTTACTTTGTCAATGAAGAAATGCACATAAGTGCTTTAATTTTTAATCATCTGGATGTTCTCATCAAAATGCATGCATAATCAGGCGCCGGTGACTATCATGACATCCAAGGAACAATGGCATTCATTGTCCATCTGAAAAAGGGTCCTTGCTCAGATACAGGTTGAGCTCTAGCTGCAGCCATCCAGAGCCAACTGCTCTATCATTGCCTTCAGGGCCATAAACTTACCACCACCACCACCATCATCATCATCATAATTGCCATCATATCCCCAGCATGGTTAGTCTACCTATCTGACAGCTCCATCTCTTAAAGATGCTGGTAGCGCTATAGATGTGCACATCCCATACACCACTACAGAATACAGTCCAACCTCGTTATAATGAGCACTGATATAACGAGATCTTGTTATAACAAGGTAGTTTTTCTGGTCCCATCTCTTTATATTTGATTGTATTCTGGCCCTGATATAACAAGGCTTCGATATAAAGAGATAATTTATCTGGTCCCAAGGACCTCGTTGTAACAAGGTTTGACTGTATAATGTTTGCTATTAAGTATGTAAACTATCATCATCATCAACATACCAACCATCACCTGGACCATGATCCTGTTCAGTCTACCTATCAGACATCTCCAAGTTTCCACTAATAATGGTTCAACTCTGCATGCTCCTAATCATATAGCCTGCTTCATAATGCAATAATTGCTTACATGAATGTACACTTACCATCATCATCATCATCATCATCACCATTGATCAGTCTGTAATGTAGCCTGTCTATTAAACAACTCTATTTCCCTTTCATGCTGGTAAACTTTAAGATGCTCCCATCCCATAAACGGCCCACCACAAAATGCAATCATAGCCATCATGAATGTAAACCTTCGATCAGTATCATCATCACCATCATCTCCATCACAAGCCTGCAAATCAGATAACTCCATCCTCCTCTGATGCTGGTAGAACTCGAATTGCTCCCTACCTCATAGCTCGCCACAAAATGCAATTATTGCTATCATGAATGCCAACTTACCATCGTCGTCATCATCATCATCTGCATTATCACACAACTTCCTCTGCCTTTGATGCTGGTAGAACTCAAGATGCTCCCATCCCGAAGCCTGCCACAAAATGCAATCATAAATGCTAACTTACCATCATCATCATCATCGTCGTCTGCATTACCATCCCTTTCAGCATCATGCCTATCCCACAACTTCCTCTGCCTTTGATGCTGGTAGAACTCAAGATGCTCCCATCCCAAAGCCTAGTTTGCAAGCACATACCCTAGACTTTCGGTGTGTGCATGCGCAGATCATGATACAGGGTGTGCATATTGTGTGACTACATCACACACATACAGCATTGCTCTACCCTCAGTCTAGGAGAGAGCATGCATACACACAATGCATACCCTGTATCACTCTCTGTGTGTGCGCACAACGAAACCCAAGGGTCTGTTCTGGCAGACTAACCGAAGCCCGCCACAAAATGCAAGCACCCCTGTCATAAATGCCAACTTACCATCATCATCTGTATCACCATCCCGTTCAGCATCATGACTATCACATAACTCCATCTGCCTCTGATGCTGGTAGAACTCAAGATGCTCCCATCCTGTAGCTCTCTGTGGCTGCTTGGCTTGAAGCATGTGTGTGTTGGTGGAGTTGGTAGAACATGGATCTTTAAAGGTTGGGTTCGACGATGGAGTCACTGCCCTGTCCATGGCAGGGAGGAGGCTCCGTTTCGGTGTGTACGCAAACTGGTCCAGCTTGGGAAGAGGGCTTGGGGTTGTGTCACCAAACTGTGTATAAAAGATGTTTGATATAATGGGCAATTCTATAAATTGGTCGCCATTTGTACATCCACACAGATGTCAAATGTTCCAGAATATGCAGGAGATCAATCAAATGCTATGACCACAAGTGAATTGCTAAGAGGATGGTTATTGATGATTATTGTGTTCTCTCACTTTTGTTAAGCTGATGCGTTATTAGTATCCTAATTTTGACCTCTGAACTGTCGACATCTCTGCATCCAGATTTTTTCTCCTTAACTTTGCCTTATAAGCTTTGTTCAGTCACAATCATTTAAAAGCATTGCCCCTAGTCAACAAATCAAATATGAATGATAAAAATTTATTTCGCAAAGTTGCCATATGTAGGGGATTAGCGAAACATGATTCATGGAATTGCCCTATATCAAGGAATAACAATGTGTTTGGTACCATCTTTAGTGATCAGCGATAATGAAATGCTTTCAACAAGGATTTTAGTTTGTAAACAAATTGGCTCTTTCAATAGCTTGCTACCAAAAGCCTTGTACAATGAAAGCAATATGGTCATCAAATACATTATCTTATGTCCACAAAATCACCTTTACCAACTCTCTGTCATAAATTTTCAACTTGCCTTCAAACGCTTGACATTTGGTGTGACGCTGATATCCCGAGCTCGCTGCCGCATCTGGTCCAAGAATCCTTCGATCCCTCTCGAACCTTTCAGCCTGGACGGTGTGGTAGCAACCTTCCTGGGTTCATAGCCATTGCTACCACCAGTTTTCCCGGTAGTGGTAGGTACATCTCCAGCAGAAGTCTGCAACCTCTTTGTGGTGGGTCGCGGAGGTGGCCTGATGGGGACGCCAAACTTGCAGCAGTCATGGGCACAGGTATCCTTGTCCAGGCAACGATGACTGCAGGGCTTGCGACTTCCGTAAGCCCCAAAGTCTGTACAAAACAATGTCCATGACTATCAATTATCATTGCATCTCATGTGTTTTTCTGGTACACATTTGGCTATATACATACGATTGATATTTATCATAAGTTTAAATTGCATCTTTTATGTTACAGGCCCAAAGTCAGACTCACAGGATGTGTTGCTAGAAAGTTGCGAATTGAAGTGCGCACTGTCTGCTCTTTTGACAAGACACACGTGTACGAAACAATAATTCTGACTGGTGCATGCATATCAACTGCTACTTGCAATTGATAACAATATTCTCATAACACACTCATACTTATATACTCACACTATGATCTGATATGTCAATACTTGGCAGGCCTTAAAAGACCACATCCATCTGGTGTGGAGATGCTAAACATTCCAGGTCAAAGTCAAAGAAAATACACATCAAGATTCCAGAATGGAATGGTTGTCATCTCTACTAATTAGCCAACAACCAAATTTCAGAAAGACCAACCAGTCCAGAATATGCATGAGGTGTATTTTCATATGAATTCAAGGCTTTCATGACAAGTGAATAGCTGAGGGTGTGTTATTTTTATCATGTTTCTCTCACTTTTGTTCAGCTTAGCCCCTTGAGCCCCTAATTAGGATGGAAAGTGCGCCATTACTATTATTATCATTATGATTATCAAGCATATCTGAAATTAATAATAATAATGACAATAATATTACTTATATGTCGCTCTTTCTCATACGGCCCAAAGCATGGTAACAATATCAACCGCACACAGTGCGTTTCCTTTGCTCCCTGGGGAGTTTTCAAAATTTCAGCCTACGTTACAGTGGTGACGACAATCTTCATATCCAGCCAGGTACCCATTTAAACACCTGGGTCGAGTGCAGCACAGTGTAGATAAATTTCTTGCTGAAGGAAATTAACACCATGGGCGAGATTCGAACCACCGACCCTCTGGCTGAGAGGTTAGATTAAGAACCATTGCACCACGGCGCTACCTTACCTTGTAAACCATCATCCGAAGGTGAAGATGAATCCACACCCGACGTCTGACAACTCTCAGATCTGTTGGATCCATGTTGGGGCCTTGTCCGAGGGTTCCCTGGTTGTGCAGGCACCAGGCGTCGTTGTATTTGGGGCTTCTTGTCGGTCGGAAGAGGAGGTGCAGCTGACTCGTTGGCTGCTCTCAAGTGCTTAGGTCCAGAGTAGAAAGGAGTGTACACGCTCTGTACATCAAGACCAACTAGAAATGACAGATGTAAATTTTTTGAATAAATAAACTTTATTGTTCATCTCAAATTAATGAGTAAAAACGTATTTACAAATACATAACTCTAGGGTGAAGAATGCAGGAGTACAGTATACAAGGTATGAGTCAGAAACAAACTCATCACCTGAAAATTAATATGCAACAATTATGCATGAAAGAATGAGCAACGCTCATTTCTATAAAAAGCCAAAAGACTTGGATGCACCATTTTTTGCGAACTCACACACACATTTTTTGAGAACTTACACACTCAATTCCATTGAGTGCATGAGCTTAAAAGGAGTAAATAGATTCTAAAATTGATTCATACAAATACATAGCACTTTATAAAACATAATACTAACAAAATATCAAATTATTTACCGAAATCCTGACTGACGAGGTTTATGCTGAGATCCTCTCCCTTTAGCGCCCTTTTGACTTCCACCTTCCGCATCCAGATACCCGACTGTACCAATTGATTATCACTGGAATACAAGGAAGTTCAGAGCAATAAGGCATTACAGTTGAGCAGATGCCAACCCCAAAATTGTATTCTTTGTCTCTTACACTTGCAGACGTCCCAACATTTTGATTTCAAAGTTCCTAATGATTTGCGCAGTTCATGAAACTTATCATCACGTTGCGAAATGCCTGGTTTATTGAGATACACATACATATGTATCATGAAGTTACCCAACACAATTCTTGATGTTGGGCACATGAACATGGATTTTCAAAAATCTGAGAGAACCTACATGAGAAAGACAAAGGAAAACAATGAAAGGAATGAGAAATTCCATATCTACAAAATACATCATTAAGTGGTTTCAGTGAGGTCTAAGGTAAAGACGATCTTGAAATGACAATCTGAACCCAATACAAGGAAGTTCACGGCAAAAAGACATTATACTGTGTACACTACCCATTGTCATGAAAGAATTTTGTCATGGACCAAGACTGTGAACTATAACTATGCCTACATCACAGAAGACATGTACAAGTGCTTGCGGTGATTATGATTTTAGCGGAGGAAATTTACGCTCGTAATGAAGTGCGAAAAAGTGCAATGTAATTTGATGTCTGTTCTGCAATGTTGTAAAACCTTGGGCCAATTTACTATGATGATTAGTGCATGTTGTCTGAATGCACGGTTCCTGGACTATGTGAACTGCATAGAACTAAATTATCCCTTCTGTAAATCTGTTCACCTCGGTTGAGAAGACCTGCCCTCAGAATAATTTAGTGATTTGTCATGCACACAAGGCAGTATAGGACATGATAAACCATGTTCTACTTTGTAATAATAATAATAATAATAATTGAATTTATATAGCGCTTTTTCCAGAGGATACAAAGTACTGAAATGATGTATTGATATAACAGTTGCATGGATGCCATTGTCATTAAAAAAAATGTATTCTTTGCCTCATACACTTGCAGGCCTGCCAACATTGCATGAGACTTTTCAAGATTCAAGCATCATTTTACCTGCATATAACCAAGCAAATAAATACAAGATAGAATAAAAATAATAGAGCCAAGAACTCTTCTAAGATACTTTATACAAATAGTTCAAAAACTATAAAATGATAAGGAATGAAATTAATGCCGTTGTCATTTAGAAATGATACCCAGAGATCCTTGTCAATATACCAACCGTTCCAAAATATGCAGGAGGTGCAGATCAAAATGTGAATATAACGCAACAGCTGAACAAAAGAAAGAACAGTCATAAATAATATTTTCACTTGTAATGAAAGCATTGAATTCAAATTAAATTCACCTCATGCATAATCCGAAAAGGTTGGCACCTCTGCAAGATGAGTACTTCATATAATTTAGCAAGTGTTTATTTTGGATCACAAGCAATTTTTTTTGTTTTTCAATGCGGTAGAAAGTTCATGTCTGTTGATAAAACAAAAAAGTTACAGGAGGATATTTTCATGGTTCTGCAAGCATACTGTGATATAAAGGCTTGTTTCCACTTACGCTATTTTCTGTTTATAGACCACTTTGTTGTCTGCATCCCCTATGAGGAATACAACCACGTGGTTGGGCTTAGTTGTCTGTTTCTCCGCTACTCTTTCATGGTTCTGCAAGCATACTGGGATATAAAGGCCTGTTTCCACTTACGCTATTTTCTGTTTATAGACCACTTTGTTGTCTGCATCCCCTATGAGGAGTACAACCATGTGGTTGGGCTTCGTTGTCTGTTTCTCGGCTACTCTTTCATGGTTCTACAAGCACACTGGGATATAGGCCCGTTTCCACTTACGCTATTTTCTGTCTATAGACAACTTTGTTGTCTGCATCCCCTATGAGGAGTACAACCACGTGGTTGGGCTTTGTTGTCTGTTTCTCCGCTACTCTTTCATGGTTCTGCAAGCATACTGTGATGTTCAGTTCAGCTCTCATTGGACTGTACTTTGAAATCTAATATTGGTTTGAAAAATGGTGACAAAAAAACAGCTTTAAACACAAATAGTAAATAATAATAATAATAATAGATGCAATTTATAATGCGCCAAATTCATCCCGCTGGATGCTCAAGGCGCAGTAGGAGAATAGTCAATGAACGTTGGAGGAAAGGTAGAAGGTAGAAAGGTAGAAAGACATACAGTGAGTGAGATGCTGCAATAATTCATATGTAGGATGGTATTTTATTAGGACACAATAAATTGACTCTTGTTCTCAAGTCAGAATAAAGAAATATTAAACATATCTGGGTTGTGTTTCATAAAACTGTTTGTAAAGTTGAGCACAACTCTCGTGGTTGACCCTTTCTCTTGTGCTAACTCAGCAATGCAGGGTTATCATAGAGTGCAAGAAGCGGTCACCAGTCATGCGTAGAGCCATGTGTACCTTTATGAAACAGAATCCCAGTCTCATTGTACAAAACATACCAACAATGGCAATATTATCATTAAGTCCTTTATAATTCTCTGTTGTTCCATCTCTCTTTCAAAAGGGAAGGAATTATTTTAAAATAACAGAATAAGGAAAAATATACCTGTCCCGGAGAAAAGAAGAGTTATTGCAATGGAGATCTACAATAATGTTTATGCAATGTTTCCACATCTACTGTAGATTGAATTAGTAACAGAACATGTAAGTAGTAAAATAAAACAGTTAGTATGCGCAGGACACTTTATGTTTTGTTTCTATATATGAGTAAAAGAGTACCTCATAATGTTAAAGGCAAATATAGGTGACAATGTGTGTATGTGCGTGTTTTGGTGTGAGTGAGTGTGTGTGTGTGTGTGTGTGTCTAAAACAGAGTGGAATTCAAAGAGAGTGAGTGAGTTTGAGTGAGCAGGAGATAGTGAGAGAAAGGCAGTGTGAAATACATATGGTAGTGAAGATCTGCATCCCAAGCAAATGCATGTTGTATATTTGAACTATTTTCACCTCTTATGTTGATCAAATGTATGAGATTATAAAAACAGTAGAAGAGAAAATAGCAATAGACATGGCAATGGAGGTCTAGATTTCTTAGACTCTTTTCATAAAGATTGTGGCAATGCCACAATAACAGAAACAGAACAATATATCATTTGAGTTGAATTTTGTCTGATACCTCAGTGATAGAATCTCAGCAACTGGAAAAAACCCTTACGTGCATAATGTGCTATAAAATACGTGCTAATATAGTACAAAGCAGAAAATGTTATTGGACAGTAACATAGTTACATCAAAGAATTTGCTATTTGTAACCATTAAACAGTCAACACAAATTGAAACATGATATTTAGAATATTTCTGAAGAAAGATCCATGAATTATGTAACATATTTTAGTCAAATTATCTACAAAATGCTGTCTCAAAAGAAAAACAAGCGGCACTTTAAAAAAATATTTCCAGATTTTTCTGCCATGGAACTGACCGATTGGTGTTTATTCATTTAAGATCAGGGAATAATTTTAGTTTTCACACTTAATTGATTAGCACCTTTAAACATTGGAGAATCATTTCAATTGCTTTACTGTACACTTGAACGTGAAAAAGTTGCTATACCTATCATCTTTTGCGTAGCAATAATGCTTAAATGCATAGAAAGTTGCAATGCGATACCAAGAAAATTATTCCCTGAAGATGTTTTCACATCTACTGTAGATTGAGTAAGGAATGAGAGAAAGAAAGAGAGAGAGAGGGAGAGAGAGAGGCAGGGGCAGACAAAGAGAGAGTTAGGGGGTGTTGTTCAAAATCAACTGCAAATCAACTGCAACTTTGCAAATTGTAAAACGCATTTTCATTCGCGCACGGTATGCGCATTTGACAAGACGTGCATTAAACAATTGTTTCGATCAACTGGAAATTGCGATCAATTGCAACTTTTGAGCAACACCCCCTTAGAATAACAAAGGGAGAGAGGTGAGGTAAATTCAAATGAAATGTTTTACCTGCTCAATGGACACATCATACTTGGGAAGATGAACGACAGCTTCAATGATCTGGTTTCCAAATGGTGGGTGGCGGTTAACAATCTAGATACAAAGAATTAAAACAAAAAAGGAGTATCACTAGATTACAGTGACATTTTTTTTTCTACTGACCATTTCTAGCACCTTTGGTTTCTTGCTCTTCAATTTCTTAATGCTATCCAGTCCTGCATTGACCAAGACGTTGGGCATAATGAGGGCCTATCTACCCCACTGTTTGGGCTATATCTGTTTTTAAGTCTCAAACCTGTTCAGATTAGCATCTACCCGTGCTCATGAAATAACAAGTCGATCTCTTGAAAAGGTTTGCATGTTCTGCTACATGTCTGAATAAAAAAAAATATTAGCCTTTCAGTAACTCACTAGTTTTATTTTCCCTGGGTTCTTGGTTTCCAGCTTATCTTGATTTCAAATGAAGAACCTATTCTGATGACTACATTTGCAACCCTTTGCAAGCTAATCACTTTTTTTATACCATGTAAAATTTCTTGACATTCAGCTGTTGTGATCAAGACTAGAAGATGACCATTTTTTCATAAATCAGTTCCAGATCACTGAGTGTTCTTTCCCTCTAACTCTTGAAAGTTATCTAGATCTGCATGGCCAATGTGTTGGACATGGCGGGCCGATCTTCACAAGTAAGAAGGCTTTGTCAGTTTTTCAGGCTCAAGTGCATGCTTACCAGCTTCTCAAGTTTCTTGGTTTCAAACTAAAATAAAATCCCAGGAGGCATATTCCAAGGGAAATCTCTTTAAATATGATGTACTTTGCATGACTTCTTCATATTTCCCTACATATCTGTTGTCACAAAGACTAGAAAAAGTGAATCGATTGTCAGCTCACCAATTCCAGTTCTCGCGGATTCTTTCCCTCCAGTTTCTGGAAGCTGTCCAGTCCGGCATGGACCAAGGCTTTGGACATGGTGGGACCTATCTTCTCCAGCTGACGAGCTACGTACTTGGAATTCTCCCAGAGCTTGGCTTGTATACACTTGGCTGTGATGACTGCATTCAGCAGGGCTTTGAACTCTGGTCTGGTCATAAGGTATTCTGTCAGGCCTGTGAATATAGTGGTTGGATAGTGAAAATTATTCAATGGATAGGAAATGAATCTCAAAATAGCTTGGATTAAGCTGCAGAGGCAGGGATGGGAGAGACAGTCTGTGCGCAGGTGTGTCTAAGTAGATTGCGGCTACGTATTTGGAGTTCTCCCAGAGCTTGGCTTGTATGCACTTGGCTGTGATCACTGCATTCAGCAGGGCTTTGAATTTTGGTCTGGTCATAAGGTATTCTGTCAGGCCTGTGAGTGTAGTGGTTGGACAGTAATCAAATATACCATGCACTGAGAAGTTCTAGTTAAAATTATGGATTGTGAGGTGACTGGCATAGCACTATCTTCTGAGGGGCACAGCCCCGAAGAAAATAGTCACTATGCCGGTCACCGAAGACTCCATAATTTCATATAGTACTTCAAAAAATGTGCATGGTATATTTGATTTATATCCTACAAAAGTAATTCAAAATAATAATCAAATTTATATCCTACTTATACTCTGTCGATGAAATGAATTCCTCCAAATCATCATCATCTACGAGATTAAATCTCGGTTCATCGGCATTGATTTCTCCACTGGGCGCCGCCATTGTTGTTTATGTTTTGATGACCTTTGATCTCGATATCGCCATATCGATAGCTGAATATCCAGTTATCGTAAAAGATGACGTCAGATATTGACATATCGAAAACTATTCCGAGGATGACACCACGCCATATCCAATTTATTTAATGGTGAAAATTTGTTTAATCACATGACTGCTCCTTGACCAATCACAATGGATACAATCTTATAAGTAGGATATAATGAAAATAATTCAATGGAAAGGAAATGAATCTCAAAATAGCTTGGATGAGATTGCAGAGACAGGGGTGGGAGAAACAGTCTGTGTGTAGGTCTAAGGGTGGGAACAAATAAGAAAACTGGCATGTAGACTGGGACAGGAGAGACATTCTGTGCGTAAGTAGACCAAGGACCACAGACTGAAAAATTACTATGTAACCAAGGACGTACCTACAATCGAGGACCGTCCTGGAATACATGTGGGGTCAAAACGCAGAACTGTAGGAATTAAAATGGATTCAACGAAGATAAGGGTATGACTGTTTGATAGTATTGGATCAAGTTAGAGCGTCCATAGTTGAAAGTCCTGGTTCTCATCAGAAAGTGAGGGATACACATTTCCTAGTTACACTGTTGAAATTCAGAACTGGAACACACACACAAACATACTTCTACTATCTAAACTAAAAACTTGAATAGGTGTGCGCGTTTGTGTGTAAGCAGAAGAGTTTATTACCATGGACCGAGGACATTTCCCTAATGATCCAATGTATAAGTGAGTATTTGGAGTCGTGGACGTGCTAATTTGACAAAATACCATCCAACCAAGGATGTACCCCCTATTCTTCTTTGAATGCATTTTTATTGTCCTATGCTGTGTGCAACCCATTCCTATATAAAATAAAATTACAACCGTGGACAGTAACCATTGCAGGTAAGTCCGTGATACTTCTCCATGACGTGGTTCATGGTTGACAGGGATTACAAATGCACAAACATAGAAGAAACCATGTTTCCATGTTTGAAGGCCATAATGCATATTTCTGTGTGTATTTGTGCGCATCTGTTTATGTGTGCAAAATAGGATCAATGGACGAGGGGTTTACAGTTATATAGCAATTGTTTCTTACATCTGGTTAGTCTCTGTCCTGCTCTGAATATCTTGTAGCAATCTTGGTTGAGTGCAAACTCTTGGATAGGAATGGATCCCAAAGTGGCTTGGAT
>BQKZ01006574.1:38293-53097 GCA_036244855.1 Temnopleurus reevesii | reverse complement strand
GACAGCTCTTTCTTCCTCTCCCCTTGCATCTTCATCTTTCCCATTCTCCTAACCTTTCTTCTCCCTTTCTCCCCTTAATTCCCTCCCACAACTCTTCTCTCCATCCCTATCCATCTTTGGCCATCATCTTGTCCCTCTTCCTTCCACCCAGTTTATCTGTTCCCCTCAGTCTCCCACCCCACCAACATTTTCCCCCATGCATCTCTCCACATCAATATTCCAACAATATTCTACTTCCTCTCCCCTATATATCTCTATCCATCCATTACTAAAAAATTCCATTTCCCTCCCTGCCCGCTTTCTCATCACTCCTTTCTTTATCTTCATATAACCTCCATACTCTTCACACTATTCTTAGCTGGCGGGGGTGGATCAATTGGACATTCTTTGAGAATATTACGATTGCTTTCATTTAAAGTCATGCGCAACTTTTTAAAACAACTCTCGCAAGAAAATTTCGCCATTACACAGGGTAAACTATTGCAAAATTTTACCCGACGGAATAGGGTTTAGCGTTACATTAATTTCAGTTCAGAGGAAAAATTACAATGATATTTAACCCTCTCTCTACCAAGGAGGGGCTTCATGGCCCCCTTCTCTACGTTTCACCGCGCCATGCTGCAAATTTTTGTTCCCGCTATCTGAACAATTGTAACCTTTTTCTTTCAGATGTCACGCAACTATTGAGACTAAGTTTGCAAAAACCGGGTATGCAGTCTTGACGTTATGCGTAATTTAAAATTACCTCGCCAAACAGCCATGTAGAATTGGGGTTAAACATGTTAAATGAATTGCATGGTTACATGGTTACATCATAACACCATAATGAAAATACGATGGGGATTACACATTCTTTGATATCAATGATTGAAGATTTATTGAGTAGAACTACATAATGCACTTGACATGAGAGCATGTAATCTCATTAGAACATGAAAATGATTAGAGAGCTACTAAGGCAAAATATCAAAAATCAACTGGCTATGAAAGAACGGAGCAATAACTAGTCTTTGAGATGCCAGGCTAAAAAATATCTAAAAAGTTTTTAGTAAAATAATCCTTGTAATATCATCATTGTTTCAACCTTTATGTGTGCATGCTAAAATACACCTCTTCTCAATAATGGCATATAGTGAACATAAAGGTACAAACAGAGCCTAATAATTCTCAAGAATTATTGTAGATTTACAGTGTATTATCATAAGAAGTCATCACAGAAAGTGATAGGATGGGATTATGGAAATATTCATGAATACAGATTTAATATGAGTAAGACTTTGTGATTCACCATTATAAGATTGTTGAAAGGAATGGGCTACCTTTGGGAGAGGTGGTGCTTCAGATATTTACTTACTTTTTGAGCTACAATAAAACTACATGTATTATACAGGTTTTCCATTACATGTATGTCATTGGTTGTTTTGCTTAGAAATTGATCAATCATTTACTTACTTCTCGCCAAACATAAATGACATGCATCGTCTTTTTTTGCCATCATCCCACCATATTCACAACTTCAATGGGGAATTAAATTGTCTACTTGTACAAAGCAGTGACACTATTATTCGCCCAGTTCTGACAGCAACTGTACAATAACACTGCTGGCAGTCCATTGAGTGGCCTTTAGTTGTGACCTTCAAAATAAAACATGCCAGAATATCTGCGAAACATAAATGACATGCATTGTCTTTTTTTTGCCATCATCCCACCATAGTCACAACTTCAATGGGGAATTAAATTGTCTACTTGTACAAAGCAGTGACACTATTATTCGCCCAGTTCTGACAGCAACTGTACAATAACACTGCTGGCAGTCCATTGAGTGGCCTTTAGTTGTGACCTTCAAAATAAAACATGCCAGAATATCTGCGAAACATAAATGACATGCATTGTCTTTTTTTTGCCATCATCCCACCATAGTCACAACTTCAATGGGGAATTAAATTGTCTACTTGTACAAAGCAGTGACACTATTATTCGCCCAGTTCTGACAGCAACTGTACAACAACACTGCTGGCAGTCCATTGAGTGGCCTTTAGTTGTGACCTTCAAAATAAAACATGCCAGAATATCTGCGAAACATAAATGACATGCATTGTCTTTTTTTTGCCATCATCCCACCATAGTCACAACTTCAATGGGGAATTAAATTGTCTACTTGTACAAAGCAGTGACACTATTATTCGCCCAGTTCTGACAGCAACTGTACAACAACACTGCTGGCAGTCCATTGAGTGGCCTTTAGTTGTGACCTTCAAAATAAAACATGCCAGAATATCTGCGAAACATAAATGACATGCATTGTCTTTTTTTTGCCATCATCCCACCATAGTCACAACTTCAATGGGGAATTAAATTGTCTACTTGTACAAAGCAGTGACACTATTATTCGCCCAGTTCTGACAGCAACTGTACAACAACACTGCTGGCAGTCCATTGAGTGGCCTTTAGTTGTGACCTTCAAAATAAAACATGCCAGAATATCTGCGAAACATAAATGACATGCATTGTCTTTTTTTTGCCATCATCCCACCATAGTCACAACTTCAATGGGGAATTAAATTGTCTACTTGTACAAAGCAGTGACACTATTATTCGCCCAGTTCTGACAGCAACTGTACAACAACACTGCTGGCAGTCCATTGAGTGGCCTTTAGTTGTGACCTTCAAAATAAAACATGCCAGAATATCTGCGAAACATAAATGACATGCATTGTCTTTTTTTTGCCATCATCCCACCATAGTCACAACTTCAATGGGGAATTAAATTGTCTACTTGTACAAAGCAGTGACACTATTATTCGCCCAGTTCTGACAGCAACTGTACAACAACACTGCTGGCAGTCCATTGAGTGGCCTTTAGTTGTGACCTTCAAAATAAAACATGCCAGAATATCTGCGAAACATAAATGACATGCATTGTCTTTTTTTTGCCATCATCCCACCATAGTCACAACTTCAATGGGGAATTAAATTGTCTACTTGTACAAAGCAGTGACACTATTATTCGCCCAGTTCTGACAGCAACTGTACAACAACACTGCTGGCAGTCCATTGAGTGGCCTTTAGTTGTGACCTTCAAAATAAAACATGCCAGAATATCTGCGAAACATAAATGACATGCATTGTCTTTTTTTTGCCATCATCCCACCATAGTCACAACTTCAATGGGGAATTAAATTGTCTACTTGTACAAAGCAGTGACACTATTATTCGCCCAGTTCTGACAGCAACTGTACAACAACACTGCTGGCAGTCCATTGAGTGGCCTTTAGTTGTGACCTTCAAAATAAAACATGCCAGAATATCTGCGAAACATAAATGACATGCATTGTCTTTTTTTTGCCATCATCCCACCATAGTCACAACTTCAATGGGGAATTAAATTGTCTACTTGTACAAAGCAGTGACACTATTATTCGCCCAGTTCTGACAGCAACTGTACAACAACACTGCTGGCAGTCCATTGAGTGGCCTTTAGTTGTGACCTTCAAAATAAAACATGCCAGAATATCTGCGAAACATAAATGACATGCATTGTCTTTTTTTTGCCATCATCCCACCATAGTCACAACTTCAATGGGGAATTAAATTGTCTACTTGTACAAAGCAGTGACACTATTATTCGCCCAGTTCTGACAGCAACTGTACAACAACACTGCTGGCAGTCCATTGAGTGGCCTTTAGTTGTGACCTTCAAAATAAAACATGCCAGAATATCTGCGAAACATAAATGACATGCATTGTCTTTTTTTTGCCATCATCCCACCATAGTCACAACTTCAATGGGGAATTAAATTGTCTACTTGTACAAAGCAGTGACACTATTATTCGCCCAGTTCTGACAGCAACTGTACAACAACACTGCTGGCAGTCCATTGAGTGGCCTTTAGTTGTGACCTTCAAAATAAAACATGCCAGAATATCTGCGAAACATAAATGACATGCATTGTCTTTTTTTTGCCATCATCCCACCATAGTCACAACTTCAATGGGGAATTAAATTGTCTACTTGTACAAAGCAGTGACACTATTATTCGCCCAGTTCTGACAGCAACTGTACAACAACACTGCTGGCAGTCCATTGAGTGGCCTTTAGTTGTGACCTTCAAAATAAAACATGCCAGAATATCTGCGAAACATAAATGACATGCATTGTCTTTTTTTTGCCATCATCCCACCATAGTCACAACTTCAATGGGGAATTAAATTGTCTACTTGTACAAAGCAGTGACACTATTATTCGCCCAGTTCTGACAGCAACTGTACAACAACACTGCTGGCAGTCCATTGAGTGGCCTTTAGTTGTGACCTTCAAAATAAAACATGCCAGAATATCTGCGAAACATAAATGACATGCATTGTCTTTTTTTTGCCATCATCCCACCATAGTCACAACTTCAATGGGGAATTAAATTGTCTACTTGTACAAAGCAGTGACACTATTATTCGCCCAGTTCTGACAGCAACTGTACAACAACACTGCTGGCAGTCCATTGAGTGGCCTTTAGTTGTGACCTTCAAAATAAAACATGCCAGAATATCTGCGAAACATAAATGACATGCATTGTCTTTTTTTTGCCATCATCCCACCATAGTCACAACTTCAATGGGGAATTAAATTGTCTACTTGTACAAAGCAGTGACACTATTATTCGCCCAGTTCTGACAGCAACTGTACAACAACACTGCTGGCAGTCCATTGAGTGGCCTTTAGTTGTGACCTTCAAAATAAAACATGCCAGAATATCTGCGAAACATAAATGACATGCATTGTCTTTTTTTTGCCATCATCCCACCATAGTCACAACTTCAATGGGGAATTAAATTGTCTACTTGTACAAAGCAGTGACACTATTATTCGCCCAGTTCTGACAGCAACTGTACAACAACACTGCTGGCAGTCCATTGAGTGGCCTTTAGTTGTGACCTTCAAAATAAAACATGCCAGAATATCTGCGAAACATAAATGACATGCATTGTCTTTTTTTTGCCATCATCCCACCATAGTCACAACTTCAATGGGGAATTAAATTGTCTACTTGTACAAAGCAGTGACACTATTATTCGCCCAGTTCTGACAGCAACTGTACAACAACACTGCTGGCAGTCCATTGAGTGGCCTTTAGTTGTGACCTTCAAAATAAAACATGCCAGAATATCTGCGAAACATAAATGACATGCATTGTCTTTTTTTTGCCATCATCCCACCATAGTCACAACTTCAATGGGGAATTAAATTGTCTACTTGTACAAAGCAGTGACACTATTATTCGCCCAGTTCTGACAGCAACTGTACAACAACACTGCTGGCAGTCCATTGAGTGGCCTTTAGTTGTGACCTTCAAAATAAAACATGCCAGAATATCTGCGAAACATAAATGACATGCATTGTCTTTTTTTTGCCATCATCCCACCATAGTCACAACTTCAATGGGGAATTAAATTGTCTACTTGTACAAAGCAGTGACACTATTATTCGCCCAGTTCTGACAGCAACTGTACAACAACACTGCTGGCAGTCCATTGAGTGGCCTTTAGTTGTGACCTTCAAAATAAAACATGCCAGAATATCTGCGAAACATAAATGACATGCATTGTCTTTTTTTTGCCATCATCCCACCATAGTCACAACTTCAATGGGGAATTAAATTGTCTACTTGTACAAAGCAGTGACACTATTATTCGCCCAGTTCTGACAGCAACTGTACAACAACACTGCTGGCAGTCCATTGAGTGGCCTTTAGTTGTGACCTTCAAAATAAAACATGCCAGAATATCTGCGAAACATAAATGACATGCATTGTCTTTTTTTTGCCATCATCCCACCATAGTCACAACTTCAATGGGGAATTAAATTGTCTACTTGTACAAAGCAGTGACACTATTATTCGCCCAGTTCTGACAGCAACTGTACAACAACACTGCTGGCAGTCCATTGAGTGGCCTTTAGTTGTGACCTTCAAAATAAAACATGCCAGAATATCTGCGAAACATAAATGACATGCATTGTCTTTTTTTTGCCATCATCCCACCATAGTCACAACTTCAATGGGGAATTAAATTGTCTACTTGTACAAAGCAGTGACACTATTATTCGCCCAGTTCTGACAGCAACTGTACAACAACACTGCTGGCAGTCCATTGAGTGGCCTTTAGTTGTGACCTTCAAAATAAAACATGCCAGAATATCTGCGAAACATAAATGACATGCATTGTCTTTTTTTTGCCATCATCCCACCATAGTCACAACTTCAATGGGGAATTAAATTGTCTACTTGTACAAAGCAGTGACACTATTATTCGCCCAGTTCTGACAGCAACTGTACAACAACACTGCTGGCAGTCCATTGAGTGGCCTTTAGTTGTGACCTTCAAAATAAAACATGCCAGAATATCTGCGAAACATAAATGACATGCATTGTCTTTTTTTTGCCATCATCCCACCATAGTCACAACTTCAATGGGGAATTAAATTGTCTACTTGTACAAAGCAGTGACACTATTATTCGCCCAGTTCTGACAGCAACTGTACAACAACACTGCTGGCAGTCCATTGAGTGGCCTTTAGTTGTGACCTTCAAAATAAAACATGCCAGAATATCTGCGAAACATAAATGACATGCATTGTCTTTTTTTTGCCATCATCCCACCATAGTCACAACTTCAATGGGGAATTAAATTGTCTACTTGTACAAAGCAGTGACACTATTATTCGCCCAGTTCTGACAGCAACTGTACAACAACACTGCTGGCAGTCCATTGAGTGGCCTTTAGTTGTGACCTTCAAAATAAAACATGCCAGAATATCTGCGAAACATAAATGACATGCATTGTCTTTTTTTTGCCATCATCCCACCATAGTCACAACTTCAATGGGGAATTAAATTGTCTACTTGTACAAAGCAGTGACACTATTATTCGCCCAGTTCTGACAGCAACTGTACAACAACACTGCTGGCAGTCCATTGAGTGGCCTTTAGTTGTGACCTTCAAAATAAAACATGCCAGAATATCTGCGAAACATAAATGACATGCATTGTCTTTTTTTTGCCATCATCCCACCATAGTCACAACTTCAATGGGGAATTAAATTGTCTACTTGTACAAAGCAGTGACACTATTATTCGCCCAGTTCTGACAGCAACTGTACAACAACACTGCTGGCAGTCCATTGAGTGGCCTTTAGTTGTGACCTTCAAAATAAAACATGCCAGAATATCTGCGAAACATAAATGACATGCATTGNGGGGGGGGGGGGGGGGGGGGGGGGGGTGAAAGTGGGCTACACTTAATGCAATTATGATGTTGTTGTTTTTGTTAATACCGTAAATCGTGGTGAACAGGGAAACTGGGATGAATAGGGACAAAACTTACACTGTTACAGTCTGTTTAGAACTTTTATTTTTGCTTTCGCTTTCTTATTATTTTCACTCAGATTATAAGATCTGCCCCCAAATAGGGTTCTTAAAGTGATCCACCTCATCAAGTATTTACTAAGGGTATAAATTTAGTCCCTGCACCCCCGTGTCCCAGTTCACTTTGTTTCACAATTCTGAAAGTTCTTGAGAGACAATTTAATTTTGAATATGCACCTCCTCCACCTCCCCCTCCCAATGTTTGAACTTGAATAATGATTTTTATTTTTGTGGAAAAGATGGAAGCTTTCTTTCCTCTCCTTTTTTTTTCTTAAGTGTTCTCTTTCTCCTTCTCACTTCATTTTTGCACAACACTACAGGTTATGTAACAACCATCTTGACCTTACATAATTGAGCCCCTGTTCGGTATTAAGCATGTCATGATTTGCCGAATTACATCATGACTTCACGAATCACGTACTTGCAATCCTCTGTATCATGAAATACCTGTTTAGCATAATGGAATCGTCCAAACATGAGAATGGGAAAAATAGATGAATTGTTTGGTTGCCCTCCAATGCATTAGTGGGGATGGGTTCGGTGAATCGATATTTATTTTAAACTAAAACGAAGGACACCAAGAATATAGCAATAAGCTAAAAGAAGAGAAAGACCCCACCTGCAATGACTTACAAAATGGATCAGGTTGGGCTATTTGAAGGGAGTCGGGCAGAAGGATATCCAACGATGTATATGCAATCAGCTAAACTTTACTGAACAGACCCTGTTCAATAAAATGGCTGCACCAAAGTACTTTTTTTCATTCAATATATTTGTAATTATTATCTATATGAGAGTTTTAAGCCGTACAATATTAAGCCATATTGTACNGATGATGATGGTGGTGATGATGATGATGTTGATGATGGTGGTGATGATGATGATGATGATGATGATGATGATGGTGGTAATGATGATGATGGTGATGATGATGATGATGATGATGGTGGTGGTGATGATGATGGTGGTGATGATGATGGTGATGATGATGATGATGATGATGATGATGATGACGACGATGAGGATGATGATGATGAAGATGGTGACGATGATAATGACAATGATGTAAGAGCGGGTTATAATGACGTAATTACAATGCCTTGAGAATATTCAGACATTCTAGACTTACCAGGAATGTTGTGTATTGTAATGGCTACAATGAGCAATAGAATTCTCTTCCATGTGACAAGCCCCCTCTCTGCAGCTCTATCCCTCGGTGATGACGATGGTGGTAGACCCCCTGTATCACCATTGGGAAACTGAACCATCACTGAGGAGTTGGGTGCTCCAGCTTTCCTACGCTGTGTCACGGTTGAAGTATCTATGGAGAGAGGAAATAAAGATAATTTTTCCCTTTAGATAAATAACTTCATTTTTCCACTGCTATAAGTTCCACCATGATCCAACTGAAAGAAATAAAAATATTAGAATAGCAGGATTACAATAAATGTATGTTATGTAAGAGCTTTTAATTATTTTGTCTTTATACATGAATGCATTCTTACCATCAATGTGAAGTTATTATATAACATCAGAACTTGCCTGTTTAATTACACCATCTGCTCTGATGTGCTAAACAAACAATACAAATAAATGGAATAATTATTGGGGACATGAAAACATGTTTTGAAACTATTGTTCTGAACAATTCTGCTTTCTACATGTACATTTAAATTCATCTGGATAAAGAATTTAGCTTACAAATACATATTAAATCTAGCAAAGACAATTAAAGAAATAGGATTATTTTTTAAACATGGCACCAACTACACTATATTTCTAGAAGCAATATGAACTTGCCATTTCTTTTTTAGGAGGGGTTCAGGTGTAGTTTGCAATTTATGTTTTTTCAGCTTCTACAATTCTATCTACAGCAGAAAAGCCATTTCATTATGTCCCACTGCAATACTGTGCTTTCTACTCTACAATTTCCATCCATGTTTTAAAATTGATCATGAATGTATAATGCTTTATCTAAAGCTCTATAAGCAAACAATCCACAGATAATCCAATAATTCCAATCATAAAGATTGGAATAGAAAGGTCCCTAAAAGCTGGTTTTGCACGGTCCCTCTATGGGTGTTTGACATTCATCTATCAACATTGCCTGTCTGTATTTGTCTACCTACCATTGAAACGCTAAACATGTATGCACTCATACATCCGACTTCCAGTTTTATTTATCATGACAGGAAGCATTTTGAGTGCTATTCTCTTTCCAACTAATGAAATGTAAAGTGCGTTGTGTTTACATATGCCCCTTAATATTTACATTACAAAACATGCAAATTCAAAGAGGAGTATTAAAGCATTATGTATGGTTTGATTATAAAACTTAATGCAATTTTAAAAGTTATCTACTCTACAGAGTGCTCAAGACACATTTGTACTATCATTATCCTGGCTTTAGCTGCCACCATCATGGCAACAAAGCATTTCAAGTATTATAAGTATTGTTACCAGGTACCCATTCACCTCATCTTGGTTGAGTGTAGCACAATGTGGATGAATTCTTGCTGAAGGAAATTGATAACAAACTTCTAAATTGTAATTACTAGCTTATGAAGAGATACGATTGTGGTCACATTCGCAAAAAAAAGGATCACTACATAGTTTACAAGAGATCAGATTGTGGAATTGAATTCAAGATATTCATGTCTGACCCTCAATGTTCATTCTGTAATAGATAAAAGGCTGTTCTCTACTGGATACCAAGTCTGAGCAATGAGGTTTAAATCATGCATAGTATAATGATTAATCAATAACCTTTAGCCATGTAATTAGTCCATGGGCCAGGAGTGCAAGCTACACCTGTTCATGATGCAAAGATTAGAACAATAGATCACTAAAACATATTCATCACTCTGGTTCATGTGTACATGTATATTGTTTCATGGACTATCGTGCATCAGAACCAAAACAGTTAGATACGTATTTCTGTTAATGTTAATCATTCTAAAATTTATTCATTTAGACAGTATACTGGCTTGTATTTTAGTAAAATATTACTTAATAGCCATCTGAATCACACTGTCAGGAAATTACTAAATCATCAGTATTTCTTATTCGTGAGAATATAAATATTTATTTTGTTTCAATCAATTAATTTATCATTTTTTATTCTTTTATTTTATTTTATCAGCTCTATTCCAAGTAGTATTTGTCCTACACCAGCTGACATAACATAGTTCATCTCATTAATCTTAATATTCAAGTTATACTATTAGAGTATTGTTATCTATCAGGATGGAAATTATATTACAATATGATAATACTTTATCCAATTGCCATCTTTTTTAAAGTATTCAAATAATATTCTTGTTCGTATGAAAATAAGCTATGCATTCGGCTGTCAACAAATAATGAGAAAACAGTGGTCATATTGCTACTTGCATGCATTAACGCTACTACTTCGGACAAACATTGTAGCTTGACCAAACTAGCAACAACCACTGCATGCTATTCACATTCCTACGAGTGCAATATCATTACTTTACATCAGGTTAACCAATAATTTCTCATTGTGCGTTTGAAAAAGTGGTGTGCATAAGATTTGAATACATTACGAAAGTGGTCTATTCTTGTATGAGAGTATTTTTTTTTGATGATTAACGTTTTTTTTTTATCCAGTCAGAATATGTTACCTGGTGATTCCTCATCTGTAGTTTGTGCTACTGTTGTGATTTCTATATCATCTTCATAGTCTGCATGAAGTTTGTTCTCTGTCTCTAAAGCTAAGGCAACATTTGGTGAGCAAACTCCCTAGATATAAAACAACAAATCAAAGAAAGTGAATAAAGACTATGGAATAGCGTTGCAAGCTTTCAAGATGAAAAATCTTACTCTTGCATGACAAAAATCTTATTTTACATAATTAACAAAGAAGATTAAATCTTACTCTCACACAAAATTATCAAAAATAAACAAAAACACACATGTATGAAAACATGATATAAATATTTCCCCCAAATCTTACTATTGAATAAAAAAAAGTCATATAGTATTGTTTTAATGCCCCATAATCTTACAAAATAAGATAAAATCTTAATATTGGTTGGCAGGTATGTATTGTGATACATTACACATAGAAAAAGATAGCAATCAAAGTCAAAATGAGATCAAATTAACTCATTATGTACTTCTTTATTGCCTCAGTCACAATACAAAAGGAAGGAGATATCTAAATTGTGTACATGTAGATACTCTATGTAGGGATACAAACAGTATGTTGGATGATCTACCAACTCTCATATCAGAAAGGAAAACCTGGAGTATTATTGATTAATTCTGGGATGCGTCCGATTTGTAGTGTAGTAAAACCTGCCATATGAAACATTGTCCTTGCCCTTATAATAGCATAATTCAAAGCCTGTTTGATTCTTATCTATATTGCTGATATAGGGAGATTAAAATTCTAAATTGGTATTCTATTTTGACCACAAAAGCTGTTTATCGTTTAAGTCGAACAAATATTCCCACAATTTACGAAGTGGACAGGACAAACTTATTCTAAAATTACCACATCTTAAGACAAAAAAGACACTTGGTGACTGCGCCTTCAGCTGTGCTGCTCCAAAACTTTGGAACAAATTGCCAATAGAAATAAGATCATCTCCATCTGTAGTTGTTTTTAAAAGCTTGTTGAAAACTCATTTATTTCGTGAAGCTTTTCAATAATATCTTGTAACTTATGCATTATTTTAGTAACAATATCCACAGACCCTAACATCCCAGCGCAGTAGAGTATATCCATATAGTATCTGCGCTATATAAATTATCTAATTATTATTATTATTATTTATCTGCAAATCTGAGAACTTACAAGCATGGGAAGCAAGACATCTGCTCCATAAACAAACAAGGCTCCTAATGTAAACCCAATAGCAGCAGGGAGGAAAGACCATTTGTCGTATCCCTTGTTCTCTGCGATCTCAATGGATGGAGCTAGGAGAGACCAATAGGAAGCTGCAACCATCACCTGAATAGATATATCATGATTATGGTATAAATATTGACTAAAACAATCATATTTCATATTAATAATGAACGGCTTTTACAGTATATAGCGCTTATCGACTCTTCATGAGAATTTCCTAAGCGCTCTACAATTGCAACATTATTACCCAGGCTTTAGCCCGACAGCCACCATGCAGCACACTTGGTGTTTCAAGGAATAAATATTCCTGCCGGGTACCCATACACCTCACCTGGGTTGAGTGCAGCACAAGTGCAGTTGAAGGAAATTCAACATACACTAATTCTTATCCCTCTATGCCTAGAAATAGCAACATCCTCAGAATAAAGAGCACTGATACAGTGTATGAAAAGCTCAACAAGCTGATTTCCCTGATACCAACTCTTCACATTTTATTGTGTTTTGACCCTGATCTAAAAGGGTTTTGATACTTGAAGATGCAATTTTACTGGTCCCAAGTTCCTCAAAGAGACTAGACTGTACTAGATTAATGATGCATTACAAATGTGTTTACATCATTAATATGTTAGTCATAATTTGCTACATATGCTTCTATGTGTATTGTAATAATTATTACTCGATTGGCAGCACTGCTACACACTAGATAGTTTTCATGGCAGTCAGTGAATGTACCTGTACATGTATTTCCTCTAAGGAACCATCCATCTGGTAGAAAATTCAAACCATGGGTGGGATTTGAACAGGTCACTTTCTAACTTTTGAGTTTAGATTGAGAACCACTAAGTTACATACATGTACACCATGATGCTTCTAAAAATACTTTACAGGTTCTACAATCAATATCCCATTTTATTTGCTTAGTCATATCAAAGAGCAAACATTTGCAATTTTCTCAACTACACAGTCAATAATACCTAATAAATGGTCTTCAATATGATATTTTTCAAACAAAAGTATACCTGCTGTATAAAAATATACAATCAGAGATTTCAAAACACCTAAGAATTTCATACTCTGTTGGCAGGGCTCACATTTAGCGGTGGCCCGGCTGACATTGGCCACTGGAAATTACATTTGGTGACTAGAAATATCCCTATGGCTACCACAGCACATATGCATAAGGTGGAAGGTTGTGCAATACCCAATTTGGCCAACTGATAAAAGCTTGAAACGGCCCTGATAAGAGCACATCCCATTCATTGACCTCGGACCTCTTCTTGGAAAATCTATTCTTAACAATAATTCTCTGTGTGCTAGAAAGAAAAATACAAAATTTTGATTTCTCTTTTTTCAGAAGAGCAAGAAGCTCCTTGGACTTTGTGCTCATGTTGTTGTTTTATCTTTCTATAAGGTTTGTACATGTTTGAAACCAACAAATACAGAAAAAAAGACTATCCAAACTGTACCAGGTGAATTAATACCGTAAATAAAGAATAAATAAATAAAGGACTCATCTACCAAGTCTTATAAAACGATACTAGCATTTGGAGCCTTTCATCCTTTCCTGCAGACTGTTCCTGCTTGTGAACTAATACTTGAATGCTTCCAAACACAATTCATCTGCAGGTAATATATCATGACAGTTTTGTAAACATTGTCATAAGTCAACAGAAGCATTTATTTGTAGGATTCCCACTTGGAAAAATCTTTGGTATTTCACTATTAAATTTGTGAAATTTCATATCTTTGTCAACTGAATTCCTTCATTTCAATTTTTTATGCATCCTCTACCCCACTATTTGAGGAGAACAAAACTCTAAAAAATGATATTTTTCCATGATTGGAGGGATATTTGAACAATTTACCTTAATTTTCTTTGACCATAAAAAGCTGGAACTCATTATCAAGGTTCTACAGTTAGAGTGAGAACTGCACTGACAGATAATATTTTGCTTTCTTTTCTATGAAGCCATTCATAATGAAATACTTACACCAGCAGCAAAGCCTAAACTGCCATCTAGTATCTTCCTCTGTAGAAAAATTAAACAAGTAAGTTCAAGTAAGCAAAATGAAATCAAATTTGTGTATAAAACTGGTCATGCAATCCCATACAAAAGAATAAAATAAATTGGAACAGGTCAGTCGCACTTCTTCTTTTTCTTTTTCAGTATTTCTCACATCACTATGTATCGGCTTGTCTTGAAATGGTGCCACACGGCATTGGGTGGATTAGGAGACCTTTCCCTAAAAATGACGGTGGTAATGCACTTCCGTATCCAGCGACACTGCCGCCGGTTTAAAGAACGAGGTATATCCATGACCATGGACCATACTCACGGCTGGATATAGACCGATAAAACGGGTCTATTTCGAGCAGGATTTGCTTCGCTGAGGCTATCGCCTGGCTACGCATCCTTCCTCAATAGACCGTTAACGCCACTAGAGACGCCTGTGATGAAGATAAAAAAAATGGTGGTCGCTACCAAAAATCACGATAAAAATCATGAAAA
>BQKZ01006574.1:0-17242 GCA_036244855.1 Temnopleurus reevesii | reverse complement strand
CCACATAAATGGGTCCCTCTTTGAAATATTACCAACAATGAGATTTGTTTAAGACCAATTACAACAAAAGCTTACTGCGTTGAAAATTAAGACAGGCATGTAAACAATACTGTACAATTACTGGATAGGCATGAAGATTTCAAAGTAAAATTTGTCTTCACAGCTTATAAAAGGAATAACGTATATGTTCTTAACTCAATTAATACACCTTTTCAGTTTACAGTTTGTCCAATTCATTATTACAATCCATATGCAAGAATAAGCTTGTGATTGTACAGTTATGACTGCATGCGATTTGTACAGATTCCACATCCACCTGCTCCTCCACCCCTGCAAGTTTAGAAGTAAATTACTGACATACTTTTTTTCTGGAAGGTTAGCTTTTTTATTGTTTTGGATTCTTGTAGCATTATCCCTTATCTTCAAAATGAAACCTTAAATAGCTAAATTGACCAAGGGGTTATTGAATGATACCGTTGTTTCTTTTGCAACATATGCAAGCCTTGTCAGCTGCCATAGACATTGCATGCGTTTTGTACCTCCACATCCGCCTGCTCCGCATCCGCCTGCTCCTCCACCCCTGCTTCGTCAAATTCATACTGCTCCTATTTTTTCATCTAAGCTCACCTTTCAATGACTTTTATCACATGTGTAGTCCATTTCATTAGCTTCAAAATGAGACCTAAACTACCCTTATTGGACAAGGCATTCTTGAACTACAATCTTTTTCCTCTCGCAACGTACGAAAAAATGTTAATCCTCCACCCTTTTTGCATGCCCAACTTATGACATGCGACCAAATAAGAGCTTTGGGGCTGTGAAAAGTTTGTACATGATCGGTGGCAGAAATCTAACTAATAAAAAAAAAAAATACAAGAAAGCATGTTTGACAGTTGACACAAAACAATCTCAGAAGTTGTTGTTAATGCAATTAAATGTCATTTTGCTTCCTCTCGCTCTGCTTCAGATTTAGAGATATTTATTAATAATCTAAACAATGTCCATCATAAAAAGAGTTTACGGATCTAACTCTAAGTTACATTGGAAAGATTTTGCCTTGATGCTAATGCACTTTCATATCCACCCATGCACAGCGTGTGCGGCCAGAGTATCCAGATGCCTTGTTCTTGAATGAAAACATCCTTTCGTTTGTACACCTACGGCAGTGCAGGCTGGATACAAAAGTGCATTAGCACCAAGTCTAAGAAGTAAGATTCTTGGTTGAATCTGGTGCAAAAGTCGTTGCCAACGTTCCGCCGTATGGTTCCATTGGTTTAACACAAACAGATACAGCGTGTGTGAAATAGCCCTCAAAGTCCATGTCCCAAATTCATGGTGAGTACTGAGTGAGTAAGGGGAATTCTACTAACTTTGCCCTGTGGACAACTCTGCCTTACTGAGATCTCGAGGCCGAGATGTCCAAATACGAAGAAACAAGATTTGGGTAAAAATGAAATGTTTTTGTATTTCTTCTCATTGAGGTCAAAGTCATAGAGTTTATGAAACATGAAAATGACAAATGGTATTTTTGAGTTAGATCATGTGTGAATATACATGTATGGGAGGAACTTTGGATCCATGATTTCAAAGGTCACAGAGGTTATTGCATGCATGGGAAGGGCACGCTCTTATAAGTCATGAAGAGGATCCTTTTTTTGACTTCCCCCTCCTCCTCCCTCTCTCTTTCTCATTTACAATCCATCTTACATTTTCTTGAAACAGAGAAGGTAAAGTGGTCAATACATTATGGATTCCAGTCTGGCTTACCTTTAATGTTTATGAAATACTTTAAAAAGTAATTGAAACTATATTTTCAATACTTTTCTTTTCTTTTCAGGAATGCATAAAACCAGTCAAAGTTGAAAAGGTTGCAGGTAAACCAGGTGCTATCCGCATTGAGGATGATGGCAGCTATGTGCAACTCGATGACGTAAGTCACATGGAATACATCTGATTGTGCTATAGAATTACAGTGTAGATTAATACTCTGAAGAGATTCTCTTCCATTCAAATTCGAGCCTGTATTCTGGAACCAACCAAGACGTAAAGGGAGAGTTGTCCTTATTAGTAGATCAGATGGTTGGATGAGAAAAGTTGAATTAGACCCGTGTTACAGTGGAAAAATAGCGACCCAGGGTAGGTTGGGGATAGGTTTGGGGCTGTTAATTTGCTGGTGTAAACACGGAACAACCTGCCTCAAACCTACCCAGGGTCGCTCAAGCGAACCTACCGTAGATCCACATCTAGATGTGGTCTCGGGTAGGTTCGGAGTCAGAAAAATTGTGGTGTAAACAGAATCAGTCCTCGACCCTACTCTAGTCTGTAACTAATCTGAATTCACAGACTTTCATTTTTGGGTTGTTACTTCTTTGCATATAGTGCATTTCATTGACTGAGGCGCCGTGTCGTGCACCTGAAATCAAGCTGTTAGGGACAGTCATAGACTTGGGTTAGTTCCTGCCTGTGGGTTCGAAGCCTGGTCGCATACCGTCTTTCGGATGGAGACGTAAAGATGGCGATCCTCTTTCTCTCTTCTTCTTCTGGCGTAAATATTCAGAATTGAATGATACACGCCTCTAAACTACATCCTTTCCTTTTTCATAGTCTGCAGTTAAAGCTACTTATCATAATTAGACCTCGTTTTTAGTTTCCCAGTTTCTAATTGCAGACTATGTATCGTGCACGCATTGTTATGCACTGCGCAACATGTAACCAATGGTCTGTGACCGAAGACTAGACTGTAACTCTGTTTGCTCAGTTACAACATTCCTGAGAGGCAATGGACTCAAGTGAAACATTTCGGAGTGGGGATGGAGGACGGTGTAAACAGACTATTTTCCCAATCCTTTCAAGGTCCGAACCTCACATGGTTTGGACCTGGACAGGTTAATTGGTTTAAGCAATTTTTCGGTCTAACAGGGGTCTAATTTATGTATTGCTTAAGTGTATAAAGTTAACCCAAAATAAGTGTATCCGACATGATGTGGTCGGAACCTCACAAGGTTTGGACCTGGACAGGTTTGGTTAAAGCAACTTTTCGGTATAACAAGGATCTAAGTAATTACATTTCGAAATGTGATTACCAATTCAAAGCTTCCACTCTTTAACCAGTCAGGAAAATTCAGAAAATTCAAGAAGGATCCCTGAAAATCAAGGGCAAATTCAGTTATTTTTGTTCACTTCAAATAGTTAAATGATGATTTGTCTAAATACCTTCAAGTGAGTGAATTAGGTTGACTCAGTTATTGAATCACTGAATTTGTAAAGTTTGTTTATTTTAAATATAAGGGAATATCAGCTATTTTTGTTCTCTTGAAATAGGAGGAGGGACCCCTGACGAGGCATATAGGGCTTTGGGATGAATACATTGACTTGATAAATTGTCTTGATATTTTTGTTGCATGCAGTATGGAGGTTCTAAGAAGCTAGAGAAAGCTCAGATAACGCTGAATGATTGTCTAGCCTGTAGTGGTTGCATCACATCAGCAGAGAGTGTTCTCATCACACAACAGAGTCAAGATGAACTATTCAGAGTGCTAGAGGAAAACAGAAAACTTGCTGCAGTAAGTGGATTTTTATCTTCAGATTGTCATATTCGGGATATCATTTCAGTGTATGCATCCAGTGCATTAGGAGTTTGTGGATAGGGAATTTGCTCTATTGCACTGATGAAATCTGTATACCATCATCTGTCACTTTTACATTTGGGTATTTCCAAGGAGTTGGGTCAACTTTCCATGGGATGTCTATGTGACATACATGTAGGTATCCACTTTGTCACTTCACCCTGAAGATCAATTCAGATCTTCTCAAGCTTTGATCTATTGAATAAAATTGCCTTTTTTGCTCAGTAATACACATTTGAATTGGAAGTCTTTTCTGGACTTGAAACTGCAGGCATACAAAAATTTACCTATGTTACATGGACTTCATATTGCTTTGCATGTACAAGAATTTGTCAGGTGCCAAATTCCTATATAATAGGAATGCATCTGGGTTGGACACATTTTTTGGGTAATGTCATTATTTTACAATATTTGCCTGTTTTGAAAAAGGCATGGATTTAAGGTTTTGGGATGTCACAAAAAATGGACCCAACCCCATGGAAAGACCCATTTCTCTTCTTTGTATCATTACCCAGTATTTGTTACCAGTAAATTTTTTATTCACAAGTTTGTGTAAAAGATATCAATATAGTTTACAGAAAAAGTCATTTTGTTATTTCTTCTTGTGGTTTTATGATTACTGCATGACGGCACTGAAATGACCAATGTCTATGGTCTGTACATTGTACAATTTACGGAGAATCTGCAACTTAACTTTTTTCCCANGACTTGATAAATTGTCTTGATATTTTTGTTGCATGCAGTATGGAGGTTCTAAGAAGCTAGAGAAAGCTCAGATAACGCTGAATGATTGTCTAGCCTGTAGTGGATGCATCACATCAGCAGAGAGTGTTCTCATCACACAACAGAGTCAAGATGAACTATTCAGAGTGCTGGAAGAAAACAGAAAACTTGCTGCAGTAAGTGGATTTTTATCTTCAGATTGTCATATTCGGGATATCATTTCAGTGTATGCATCCAGTGCATTAGGAGTTTGTGGATAGGGAATTTGCTCTATTGCACTGATGAAATCTGTAAACCATCATCTGTCAGTTTTACATTTGGGTATTTCCATGGAGTTGGGTCAACTTTTCATGGGATGTCTATGTAACATAGGTATCCACCTTGTCTCTTCACCCTGAAGATCAATGCAGGTCTTCTTAAGCTTTGATCTATTGAATAAAATTGCCTTTTTTGCTCAGTAATACACATTTGAATTGGAAGTCTTTTCTGGACTTGAAACTGCAGGCATACAAAAATTTACCTATGTTACACGGACTTCATATTGCTTTGCATGTACAAGAATTTGTCAGGTGCCAAATTCCTATATAATAGGAATGCATCTGGGTTGGACACAGTCTTTGGGTAATGTCATTATTTTACAATATTTGCCTGGTTTGAAAAAGGCATGGATTTAAGGTTTTGGGATGTCACAAAAAATGGACCCAACCCCATGGAAAGACCCATTTCTCTTCTTTGTATCATTACCCAGTATTTGTTACCAGTAAATTTTTTATTCACAAGTTTGTGTAAAAGATATCAATATAGTTTACAGAAAAAGTCATTTTGTTATTTCTTCTTGTGGTTTTATGATTACTGCATGACGGCACTGAAATGACCAATGTCTATGGTCTGTACATTGTACAATTTACGGAGAATCTGCAACTTAACTTTTTTCCCATTAATCTCATTTCAAATTTATGATGAAGACCATTCTACATTGTGAAGCACAAATAACATGCTCTTGTCTATGGTATTATTACAGTGTATGTTTATATTTTGTTTCTAGAATGGTGAAGTGAGCAAACAGATGACAGTGGTCGTAACCATCTCGCCTCAGTCAAGGGCTTCATTAGCAGCCAAGTACAAACTCTCTCTTCCTGATACAGCTAAACGGCTTGCTACATTCTTCAGAGAATTAGGTATGCAAACATTCAATCTTGGTGGTGTAGTGGTTCTGACAACCCGAGGGTCGTAGTTTCGAATCACATCCACGACGTTAATTTCCTTCAGCAAGAAATTCATACACATTGTGCTACACTCAACCCAGGTGAGGTGAATGGGTACCGGTAGGAAGAAATTTTTTGAATGTAGTGAGCGCCAAATGGTAGCCATGCTACCATTTGGACCATTCTTATCCGGCTTTATTACATTGCATTATCACCCGACTACAGTAGCTGGGAAATAATGCATAGAGCGCTTAGAAACTTGTCGTATTAAGCGCTTTATACAGGTTGTGTATCATTATTACTAATTTGTTTAAATTTTGCTCTTAAAGGGGAACTACACTCAGACATTAAATTGCTATCATTAAATGAAGAAAAATAAGGTGATCAAACTGTGAAAATTTGAGCAAAGTCGGATAATCCATTCAACAGTTATGAATTTTCAAAGTTTTGATTTACACCCCTCATGGGCTCCTTAAATTGGAAAGCGTACAGGCACAAAATGGCTGCCAACACGGAGAACTCTCCATTCACTTTGTACACAAAATTTCACATTTTCTTCTTTTTCCAGAAAAATAGACAAAATTTTGTTTCTTCGCTTAAATATATTATAGCCACATCAATTCTGCAAGCATTCCAGAAAGAACGGTGTTCATTCCTCATTTGAAATTTGATATTGATCCATTTTCAATCAATTGTATACAAAGTGAATGAGGAGTTCTCCATGTATGACATCACAAATTATGCTAAATAGCTATACGCATGCCAATTCAAGGATGCCCAGCACAGGTGGAAATGATAACTTTGAAAATTCATAACTTTTGAACGGATTATCTGATTTTGCTTAAATTTTCACAGTTTGTTCATCTGATTTTTCTTCATTTACTGACTGTACATTATTGCCTGGGTGTAATTCCCTTTTAAGAATGTTTTGAATTCAAGCCAGGGGGTGGTCTGAACCCCGAAAAGCTTGTACTATGATTTTTTGCTTATTTGTTTGATGATCGCAAAACTTTTGAGACCAAATATGTGATGACTGGGTTTGGGCTACTGCAGTGATTGTGAAACTCCAATGTGATTAGGCTTAAAGTATTCCCGCATAGAATGGCGCCATCTCTCGTTGAAAGTGCTGCCCCGCTGCAGCTACCAACGAACCAATTGGAGAAATGCCGTGATCGTGACGTCATCGTATTGCATTAGCTAGCTGCGTGTACCGCAGCCATAAAGCTTATATGGACTTGTTGTGTATTAAATCTTGCATATTCTTTGCTTGTTCCACCCCAATAATCAGAAAAGTTTAGTAAAATCCGAGCACTGTGATATTCTGTTTTAAAATGGAAATTATATTTGACAGATAAAACGTTTTCCCCCTTTTTTGATCATCAGAAAACTAGCCGTACACATTGCAATGTGTGATTACCATCCTGTTGAGCAGATCCAGTTGCGTTTATGACTATGTGAACGCGAACTATCAATTGAGTCAATCTCAATTCAGGTATACATGTATTAGATTTAATATTGAACTAGGACTGAATCATCACTAAATTACCATGATTACTATTCGTCTATTAATGAAAACAGTGAAACATTTTGTTAAAAACTAACAACTTATATTACTCTAGCAGTCGGACGCAGGGTCACTATTCATGTTTTCCCCTTGCAGTGACAATTCACTGCCAGCGCGCACTGGCAAAATGAACTCAAAGTCGGGTAAACATTTTCAAAGCTGTTCAATTCTCTTGAGTTCATGCAAGTAATGAATAAGCTACCCTTTTCCTGATTCAGAGACATTCAAAATATATTACTTGTATAACAATTCCTACACATTCAGATGTACTTTGAAAAAGAAAATGCCAGTCGCAGTATTTCATCACTCTCTCCCGGCCGATCCACACCCCGCAGACCCCGGTGTGCTGGGGTCTCTGGCCGGGTGGTGGATCGAAGAAGGCTCGTGGCAGCTGCTCGTGCGCTCCGCTCCGTATAAAATCAGCTGCAGTATTCTCTGATTTTGCTCAAGACCTATATCGCTGCCAATGTAAGAATCTTCACAGTAATCGTCCGAAATTGAACTACATTCCAAAATCATATCCTTGGTGTTTTGGCTTGAAGAATTGTGGATCATTTTGTCAGAAGAACTGTCTGCTTGTGTGTGTTGTATTGCACTAACTGAATGCAAACCGCTGTGCAGTGAAATGCTGATCAATACGTCACATCGCATAGTGAGAAGGACGAACGTCCCCAATCACTTGACTATAAACAACTAAATATGTGTCTTTCAAAGTGCCCTGTCGCCTTTGTGAATTTATATATGGATTCAAAAATGCTTTAGATGGAATCTAGGACTCTTCCCCCATTTAATGAGGTATAATATGATTGGTTTTTGCATCTTTTAAATTTCTATGCGGGTCTAGGCTTTTCTTGGTATGGCAATTGATGAACAGCTGCATCGTCGTCGCTTTCCTCTGCATTTTCATCATATTCCCCGATTTTGCCATGATTAATCTCGCTGTCCGTGTCAGTACTTGGTTCATACTGTTCTTCCTCCGAATCACATTCCATAACAATATAAGGTCTTCAAAATCATTCTCTGCCATTTTGTACTTTCACGATGCAATTGATAGAGCTGGATATGAGAAAGCGTTCGATGTAGCTACGTGCATAGAATACGTGTGCAAAATTGAGCTTTGCATGCTCAGCAGACGCCGCGCATCCGGGCTCTGAAAAGTAGCATGCAATACAATGACGTATTTTCTCCGCGGGGGGTCAAAATGAATTTTTACGGTGGTTCATTCTCGCAGCAGTGTATATAAGTGTGCTAAAAGGCGTTTATCTCTTTTTTTGCATTTCAAAATAGTTTTAAACAACTTTAAATGGATTCTATAATACTTCCTTGATTTAATGAGGTATAATTTTCCTAATTTACGTACATTTTTAAGTTCTATGCCAGTCTACTTTAAAAGAAAAAAATAGGAAGAAAAGAAAAGATGATCCAAAACAAAACAAGCTTTTAGAGTTCAAGACGTGTAACATTGTAATGTATTACTTGAAGAAAGTCGACCAGTTGTCTCAATATGTATAAACGTAGAACGTGGGTAGGTTTGCCCAGGCTCTATATTTGCACATCATGAGACAACTGGTCAAGTCTCTTTAATTATTCTTCACCATGATGAACGCCTTCCAATCCATATCATTCTAGCTCTTCCATATATGTTGATTTTTTTTTTAATAGGTGTACATCATGTGTTAGACGAGACCTTTGCCAGGGATTTCAGTCTTCTGGAAAGCCAGAAAGAGTTTATCCGAAGATTCAACAATCAAGCCACAAAAGGATCCCTGCCAATGCTTGCCTCAGCTTGCCCAGGTGAATTCTTGTTTGCAGAAAATATGACATTTTATGTTTAAATAACTTGCAAGATTATCAAGTTTCAGAGAGAAAATTAAGATTTAAAAGTAATTTGTGAAAGCTGATGTTGCTACTCAATATGTTTTTGGTTTGTGAGTAATATTGAATCCCATTCTAGTTTATTCATTCATTTAATATTGGTTGTGTCACCAGTAATGTACAATTATATCACATGACCTCTCTATTCAGGAGAACTAGAATAGAAGACTTTATGGCATGATCACATCATATAAAGTAGCTCATTAACCTTCCTGTTTTTATTATGTTTAGGCTGGTTGGGCTATGCCAAGAGGGCGCATGAATCGTATGTCCCCTAGCACGGACTACATAACACAGTCATGCCAAATTTAGTATTTGTTATCATTGGTGCATATTGTTAATGCTAAGGCTGGTCTTACTATGCTGAGAAGGCATATTGATCATATCAGGGCTGGATATAAATATTGTCTAACAGTAGCACAACCAAATTACAACACCAGATCATGCACTCTGTTGGTTGTGGATTTTGTGCATAGGTCAATTCACATCAAATATACTCCATCATATTTTGTTCTGATATTTAGACTGGACATGCTATGCAGATACAAAGGTATCATACATACTGCCGCAAATAAACTAAACTATATCCCCTATAGATTCAACAGACAAGGACTACATAACTCAGCTTCATCAAGTGATTTTTTTTTTTATTCCTGTTTATTATTCCTTTCAGGGTGGGTATGCTATGCAGAGAAGACACATGGTTCATACATACTTCCTTATATCAGCTCTACCAAATCACCCCAGCAGATCATGGGATCACTTGTCAAAGACTATGTTGCACAGTCGCTTCGCGTCAAACCAGACAACATCTATCATGTGACCGTGATGCCTTGTTATGATAAGAAACTGGAAGCTTCAAGAGATGACTTCTATAATGATGTCTATAGAACAAGAGAAGTTGATTGTGTCATCACATCTGGTAAGAATTGCTTGTCAGGTGGTCCATTTGGCTTTGAGCTTGTAAAACAATATCTTTCATATTTTGAGATTACTTGATGCTATCAAGTTTCAAGCATTTGTATGAATCATTTGTTCATCATTGTCTTGAAAATGTTACAGAAATCACTTGATTGAAATAGTATTTGAGGATACAGTTACTAGGGGAATCTAGGTTGTTTCATGATGTTTGTTGTATCTGTGTTTTGTAGCGCACCTGTAAATCATCAAATCTCTTACAGGTCAATTAAAATGAGAGATTTCAGAGTGCAATATTGGTAGAGCAGAGGCATTACAGGGAATAATTTTCCTGGTATCGCATCGCGATTTGCTATGCATTTTAGCAGATTGCTATGATACAAAATATATTTTGTGGAGCAACTATTTCACATAGAACTGTTTATTAAGGAATTGGAAACGTTTATTCAATATCTAAAATTGCAAATCAAATGTGAGAATAAAATTATTCTCTGCATTATTTACTTAAGGAATCTGCAGTATCAGTGAGAATTTATTTGTTCTGGAGATCTGAGTATGATTTAGTCAAAGGTCATTACTAAATTATCTAATTTCATTGCTCAAGGTCAAGAGTTCCTTTAAAAAATAATCTAAAATAGAGCTATTCTTCAAGTGTATATGTTTTTCATTTATCTCCAGGTGAAGTTGATGCCATGCTTGCCAAAGAACAAGTTTCATTATCAGAAATTGAACCTCAAGACTATCATGATGTGTGAGTATGCGTACTTGTAATTTCTAAGATATTAGTTCTCCGAGATTTATTTTTAAGTGCAAAATTCACTTAAGATTGTTCACCATCATTTTAACATTTTGCATTTTTTACTTCATTTATTTCAAAGAACTCATTTGTTGTACTACAACTAAAAACTATTATTTTTCATGTCTCTTGTTATACTTTTATTCTAGAATTCTTGTTATACTTTTATTCTAGAATTAAACATGTGTCAAAGATAATGAATTAAGTGTAGACTGGTAATTGATTTGAAATGATAAGTTGGAAATATAGGCATTGCCAGGCGATATCACAAGTTTTATGCTGTACATGATAAAATAATGAATTCTTGTCATCTTGTGACCTGCAGGTTTCCATTCTGTGAGAGTAGCACAGTTGTCAGTCATTCAGGTGGTGGGTCCGGTGGCTTTCATGAACACGTTATACGTCATGCTGCCAGGGAGCTCTTTGGCAAGGATCTAGGGCAACTGCAATATAAAACTATGAAGTAAGTAAACATCTATTAGTATTGCAGCCTTCCATCTATTGAAAAGTTGCCAAGAATAAACTGCTGAAGGTGTCTCGTAGCAATTTAACTGCACTTGCGTATATTCTCTTGATTGAGTTTTAAAGCTGATTACTAATCAAAATGAAAGCCAGTCATTTAATTACTTTTGGATGTGTTTAATGTTTTTAAAATCTAGATTGTCCTGTCATGCTTTCTTGCTATAGGAAAAAGAGATTGCTCAGTGCTTCACACTCATAGATTGTCAAATGCACAATCAGCTATTCAAATTCTCACTCGCTGCAGTTATACCAACTGGTCCAGCAGTGTACACATCTTGATCCTGAAACTGTTCAATGCTCGACAATGCCAGCCAGTGTTTGTTTAACATGGCGTAACTAAATCAGAGAGAAAAGACATCCAGTTCATTTGGTACTGGCTATATTATCAGGATCCTAGAGTATTTTCCTTTATTTCCCATCTCAGGAACAAAGATTTTAAGGAGGTGACAGTAGAATCTGATGGTCAACCATTGCTCAGGTTTGCTCTAGCTTATGGCTTCAGGAATATTCAGAACCTAGTTCAGAAGATCAAGAGGGGGAAATCACCTTACCACTTTGTTGAAGTCATGGCATGTCCGGCAGGTAAGCAGTCAAGTCGATGAGATATAATTTGATAAGATTTGAATAGGTCAAACGGCGAGGAGAGGTTGGCAAAGTAATGCTCACAGTTGGCATCCCAACAGGCAGCACTATACTATCTCTCTTAATTTTTCAGCGCTTAGTATCCTCTGGAGAAAGCGCAATATAAATTAAAGTATTATTTATTATTTATTCATTATTATCTCATTGCATATGAAAGGTACTTGTTGCATAGATTTACTTTTTTATTCTTGAAACACAATTAACATGACCTTTGAATTATTTATTTTAGGTTGTCTGAATGGAGGAGGACAGATCAAGCCTGAGGAAGGCATCCCAGCCAAAGAGCTCATCACTGAGGTTGAGGACCTCTATGACTCTGCTCCTACAAGAAGACCGGAAGAGAATGAGCTGGTGAAGACACTGTATGATGAGTGGTTGGGAGGAGAAGGGAGTGAGAAGGCAAGAACTATGTTGCATACACAGTACCATGAGGTAGAGAAGAATACCAATGCTCTCAACATCAAGTGGTAGGACTCTACAACATCAAGTGGTAGGACTCTACAACATCAAGTGGTAGGACTCTACAACATCAAGTGGTAGGACTCTACAACACCAAGTGGTAGGACTCTACAACACCAAGTGGTAGGACTCTACAACACCAAGTGGTAGGACTCTACAACAACTTAAACCAGAGAAGAAGTGTTCCAGAATGACATCCTCCTGGCATGTTCTGATTGTTTCAGTGATGATGAAAGGAGCAGGGAGTATTGCAGCGAAGAATACGCAAACCGGTCTATTTTCTGGAATTTTTATAGGGTAGTGTAAATAAAATGTGGAGAAATTGTAAAGAAAACAGAAAGTATTATTTTTGCAAGTTATTCAAATAGAAAAACAAACACTGAATTTCTAGACCGATTTCATAATGATCTAGGGGACAGAAGACTGCTGCAGTGTGTAAGCGTATTGGGGATGCTGTAACTCATATACTTGCAATGTTGCGTGGAAAAAAAACATTGTTTTGGCACCCCGTGTACATTGATGCCCCCCTTTTGTGATTGCAGGACATCTGTGGATTTAAAGAAATAAAGGAAAAAAATATATTAATATAAAAAATGTTGATATACATATAATTGACATATTGCATATAACCATGTACTTGAAGTCATACAACTGTCAGAAGACGTAAATATTAATTATGTAATTAACTCATCCGTCATTTTAGATGTTGCCAGAGTCTGGTATGTGCATGAATGTTCACATTTTTTCTCCTGTATTCCACAAACTTGGATGTGAGTGAGGTTCTTGGATGGATTTAACCCCTCAAACTCCTGACAGAACTGCAGTCGCCAAAGCGTTGATGAAAGCAGAATACTTGGCATGGTTTTGCTTGATTATGACAGCTTCCCACCGAGGTAGCCAGTGTCAAATGTCAAGCCTTAGGACCACATTTGCTCTGTTTTTAGATTTCAAGGTACCCTTCGTAACATTCAATGTGTGTGCCTTATGACTTTTACTGGCCTAGACATAGCTAAAAGGGCGTTACAAAAAAGTGGTACAATTGAAGAATAATGAGCAATATCTTTCTATCTGTTAGGATTTACAAGCTACTTTTATTATAGTTAGATGAGACATAGACTGATTGAATGACATGAAGATTAAAAACACAGAACAAGCATAACGAGAATTATGAATCGTTAAATTTCGATAACTCGTGTTACGAAAAAAGGACATGGTCAATTTTTTAAGAGATGGTTAATATTGTCATATCAAAATTTGAAATGACCAATCTCTTGTGATGAAATTAATATCTACATGTAATAAGACTTGTGAACTATCACTAGGAGTTGCGTTCGAACGCCGTGCCAAACAGAGCCTTGCCTTGCTGTTTGATGCAGCAAGCCGGACCCTTGAACTCGGCCAGGATCTCTTCAATTGTGACAAAGCAGGGCCCCCATTTTTTCCATATCGGTTTCCCCCATCAGCAACCAGGCCTGAAGCAACCCTTTGCTTGTGGCCAGGAGCTGTGGTGCCAGAGGGTGCCCCGTAGGAGACAATTGACTTTGGTGGTGATCTAGGCAGTTAGAAACCTTCTCTTCAAGTTATGCACCTTGGGAGACATTTCCCCCCCATCTGAAGTGCAGGACAATCCACATTGTACAGTTTGCATTTTTCAGTGTCTCTCCTCTACAATTACTCAACCACAGAATCAAACGCAGACCTTATTTTTTAGAAGATTTTTTTTGTGAGTTGGAGGGTTGCAATGGGGCTTGTGCTTCACCTTCTGTATTGTCTGCATTATGGCCATTGTCATTGTCGTCAGTGTCATTGTTGTGTTTGTTTCCATGGTCAAGTGGAGCCAACTTGCTTGACACCTTCTCAACTACTATGGTCCAAGGCTTTTGTTCTGCATGACACCCAGTTACATCTAGATTTTATCATGTCCTTTGCTTCAAATTTGTGTTCATCCATTACTTTGGCAATGTTATTGCAGTAGTGAATAACAGTATGGCAATCAAAGGCAGTAGTTTGTATCAATGAAGTTGCTTCTTGGTGGCGAATTGAAAGGTTATGGCGATCTTATTTGCCCTTGCCTGGAGCATTGGGTCATGTCTTTTCTCCATAAGCTTATTATTCTCTCTCCATCATTAGTCCACACAGCCGTTCTCCTGACAAGATCTTAGAAATAAACAACACCCAATAGCTTGACACAGAAAAAAAACCTGACGTACGAATAATTTTTTTATAAGAAAATATGTTTTGAATATAAAAAAAATTGAAGGGATCATTTGCATGAAAAACATATTCAGTTATGTAACAACATGATCATAGAAAATAGTATTCTAAATAACAATGATTGAGCAAATTTCTATTGGGTGGTTATTAAAGGTTAAGGCCATGTAGTCTGTGAATAGCCTTTTCAAAAATGCAACTTAAATTTGACATGTTTCATGAAACTGGGTATTCTAACACTATCCTTTTACGTGAAAGGATCTCAACCTTTCGATCATAATTTTGCAGTCCTCATGATATGAACAGCTTATTTAATTTTACAATGCGGAAGAAACATCAATTTGCAATAAAAAAAAATTAATGAAACATAGATTGTATGTAATGTCCATACTCATAATTCATGCATTGCTCATTTAAAAAAAATAAAAAAAGAAAAATGGATTATACAGGGTACAAAGTCCAGACACAATAATTTCATCATTTTAAAATTATCTTTGCATAAATTTGAATTTCCTGTTTATAAGAACTTCACTAGAATGTATTATACATGTTCCTTGGGCTGTGAATTTGGGACTTTGCCACACCATATCACTGATGCGCTTCCCTTCGACGGAGTGCCGTCCACTGAAGGCTGACCACTCGCACTGCTTTGACGTGCAGGCAGGATTCGTGAGGCCATTCCTCCAGGCAAAATCAACCTTAAAGAGTAGTGCAGCCACATGATTGCAGCTTGAGCTGAATCTGCATGAGAAATAATTAAAACATGATCCAAGAAAACCATTACAATACATTGTGGTAAAGAACCAAGTTGCCATGTGATTTCTTCATCAGTTTTCCTGTTACCTATTTGGTAATAAAAATCATGTCAAATTGTTCAGTTCTTTTTAGGAAAACATACCCTAAATCACACCTGTTGTGTAAGTGTAATTTATAACAAGCTATACTAACCACATGTACACATATCATCCATACAAAAACTGTACCACTGATATTTTAAATTTTTAATGTCATCTTAACAGCTAAAATTTGCATCTAAATTTCTCACTTTGTTAAACTACTTTTGTTGAATTTAAAAAGAGTAGGATTCTAGATATCATTACAATTAAACTTTACTTACCCTGCAAAACATGTGCATTAGGCACTCTGGACCTGACCAGTCTTCTTATGGACGGCTACCCACACCTTCCACGGTATGTCTCGGACTCTTTGTGACGGCCTGTAGTTCGCCCTCAGAAAGCAAAACTCTGAGGAAAGATCCACTTTGTGGTACCAAACTTCTCCTAGCCAGCCTGAAGCAAAATAGGAATACGCCTTGCCCTCCTTGTAGACACTTTCAAGTCTTGCTTTCAAATCCACATTGTCAATGCTCTGTAGATATTTGTCAATATCAAAGGCCATTGTAGGAGGCCATTTTGTGATGCCTTGCTCTTCTCCAACCCAGTGGTCTGTCAGGCTGTTTGGATCAGGGAGAGATCCAGTGGGCACTTTCAGCAGATCAGCGTAAGCTACGGTCCTTACCNAAAATTATGCTATGATCTTGAAATGTGTATACAAACTATATGTCATGGTATATATCCCCAAAATTCACATTTCTTTAATCTTTACCAAAACTATACACGGGCTTTAATTTACCCTGCAAAACATGTGCAGTAGGCACTCTGGACCTGACCAGTCTTCTTATGGACTGCTACCCACACCTTCCACGGTATGTCTCGGACTCTTTGGCCTGCAGTTTGCCCTCAGAAAGCATATTTGTAATGCCATGTTCAAGGGTCATTTCAGCAAAATGCCCCTGTCAAGTATGGCAACACAACTTTACAAAATAATTAGATGATATCAATTTGATAAGTGGGAAAAAGAATTTTCCTTTCACAAAGGAAAAAGTGCACCTTTGACCCAGAAAAGAAGGGCACATTTTTTCATTCTTGACATTTTTGGGGGGCAAGTGTCCCCCCTGTCCTCCCGGTTCCGCCGTCCTTGGCGACAGATGCCACTTATCTGAGAGTTCAGCAGACATAAAGCACAATGGCAAATGGTGTTTAAATGCATGTGCCCCAAGCTTATCCTTCCTTGTATTCACTGGGCAACCCTTAAATGGACATTGACATCCGCGCTTATGCCCCCCTTTCCACAACGGAGAGAATGCTTCCTCCGCTAACATACACACGGAAGGGTCAGATGCCCCATGGAAACCTGCGGATTTTGTATTGCTTGCAGCGCCTAGGGTCGAACTTCTGAAAGAGTGTGAAGAACTACAGCCATCTATAGAATTCTATAGATGGCTGTAGTTCTTCACACTCTTTCATTTGGGCCATATTGTTCACCTTCTTCATGACTTTTTCTCACCTGTGCCAATGACCCTCTGATACATGTAGCTCATATCTTTGTATTTTATTGCCCTTTTCATGAGTGCAGCTATCTGGGGATGAGTATCTGTGGTGACTTCGCTCACTTCTACCTTTTTCCGCATGAAGTCTAGTCCCTGTTCAAATACTTTCCTCCGGCTTTCAGGGCCAGGATAGTGGTAGTGTGGAGGATCCTCTTCTCTTCCTGGTCCCTGTTCCAATCCCAAACGCTGCATATTGACAGACTTTCCTCCGGCTTCCTGGACCAGGATAATGGTAGTGTGGAGGATCCTCTACTCTTCCTGGTCCCTGTTCAAATCCCAAACGCTCCATATTGAGAGACTTTCCTCCGGCTT
>BQKZ01006573.1:41083-44700 GCA_036244855.1 Temnopleurus reevesii | reverse complement strand
TTGAAAATTCATAACTTTTGAATGGATTATCCGATTTTGCTCAAATTTTCACAGTTTGTTCATCTTATTTTTCTTCATTTAATGATATCAATTTAATCTCTGAGTGTAGTTCCCCTTTAAATTGACTTGGGAATATATTATTTGTAAATGAAGAAAAACTAGAGCTTGCATGGTGTAGTAAAAAATCTTTTTCAATATTATTTGTACATTTATACATAAAGACACTCTGTTGGTGTAAGTTTATATCCGTTAATTTCAGTAGTTTTAAATCTTTAAAAATAGGATTGGTGTGATCACGAAAGTTAGCTCCAGATATAATGCGAACTATCTTTTTTTGTAGGACTACCAGCTTACGGATATTCGTTTTGTTTGTGTTTGCCCAGATAAGATTACAATAGGTTAAATAGAGTAGGACAAGAGCACAATATAAAATTCTTAAGATGTGTGCGGGAAGAATTATATCTGTCTCTTAAATTTCTCCCCTTGCTATCCTTTCTCCTCTCCCCTGATCTCATATGTTATGTATGATAATTTGCAACTCTCCTAATCTTTCTGTCATTCGTCTTTTTCCCTATGTGTAGCCCCTTTACAATATCAAATTATTTTATATTAATCTAATTTTAAATAATGGGAAATATTTCATGTACTTGTTGCTTTCATGGTGATAGTACTATTTCTTTTTTGTCTTGTTGCTTTATATTCTTTGTGTTTGTTTACTTGTACTTTGTTTCAAGGGACCTTATATTCATAAGCTTAACCCTAATCCCATTGGGATATTTTAATCCTCTTCCATAAGGGAGGGGGCATATTTGTCCCCCTCTCTGATCTTCACCTTCGATCGCGCTATCACGCCGAAATTTAATTGGTATGCACATAGCCCGCGATGTTGACTCTTAGATTGAGTAGTCAATTTTTTCAAAAATCAGACACATTATGCTAATTATGCGTGAATTCTGATAAACAGCAATATATGACTTGATGAAGCTCCAAATGTGCTAATTTTTTTGTCTAGTTACTCGCAGTAATGTTTAAGACATACCATATTTTATTTCAAATGCGTGTAGCGTCGGTACCGCATACCCAGTTGTCATGAATTTGGTTTCAAAAGTTGCGCGAAACTTGAAAGAAAAAATTCAGAAAGAATTATGGCCCGTGCTTTTCGCTTTTCAGATTTATCTCGAAAAATGTCGGCTTCACCCAATGTCTTCTTATCGTCCTTATTAACTTTTGCCTTTATTTGTTGAAGAACGTGTATAGTAACTTGTCAACGATCTTCAATAATATATGCATTGTAAATATGCATTCGTCACTGATTTTACGAACCGGCCTACTAGAGAGGGGTGGTTGCACGAAACAGACGTAGTTCAATTGAAATAAATCTTATTCAAATTACATGAATTTAAGTGGTATGCCATTGTACGTGACGCTATGTCGGGGCTTCTAGGTGTTCAAGCAGCTGTCCCGATAGTTATAGACCGGTTCGTATACGCTGACGAGATTATCATCGTACCACATGTCGTAAGGAAAGATAAATAAATAAACTTGAAGCTTGAAGGCCGACTCAAACCTAAAACGCTCCTTTGACGCACAAAGACGCAGGTCAGCCGGTGGACTGACGCTTGGCGTACACTCGTTGAGCGCAAGCTTAACGTCAGTCCACCGTCTGATCTGCGTGTGCTGTGCGCCCAGGTTGCGTTCTTAATGTCCCCAAAATACTGGTTCGATGCAGGCTAACAACGCAAAGGTGTGAGTCAGCCTTCAAACTTGAAACTTGAACTGGATTTTCTTACCACAACAACCGGGTGAACCTTGGGCCGTCCACAGCAGAGCCCCCCGCAGCAGAAGGCTGAACCGACGATGGACACAACGCATTCAATCAGGCCTATCAAGGCTAGAGCTGCATGGGTGTACACGGCTTTCTGTGTCCGTATAGAAATAAATATGATTAATACCACATTCGCACTGATTTAAAATAAGTAAATGTTCGATCTCAAGCCCCAGTAACAAAGAAGCCCGGAAGCAACACGACTTAACACGACTCTTTGTTCAAGTCACAGTTAACTGCCTTCGAACAAAGAATCGTGTGGAATCGTGTTCGGTCGGGGTTTCTATGTGACTGGGGCATTATATAGCGCCTATGGCCCCGGTCTAATAGAGGCCCGGATGTAACACAATTCAACACGGCTCGTTGGTAATTCACAGTTAACTGCCTCAGAACAAAGAGTCGTGTTGAATCGTATTGCTTCCGGGGCCCTATGTGACCTGTGCTTAAAGGCCGACCCACATCTTTGCGTTTTTGCCTGCGTCATCCCAGCGTTTTTGAAAATTAAAAACGATCCTTGGACGCACAAAGACGCAGGTCATACGGTGGATTGACGTTCGGCGTACGCTCCTTGAGCGCAAGCCGAACGTCAGTCCACCGTGTTAGTTAGTGAGTTAGTTATACTGTGCGATCAGGGAGCGTTTTTAATTTTCTTAAACCCAGGACTAATGCAGGCTTAAACGCAAATGTGTGAGTCAGCCTCTAGTTTTAAAGTCAAGATACGCAGTGTACATGATTGCCTGACTTTGCTCTGCTCGTGTATGTTAATTGCAATTCGAATATACTGATTGATTGATTGATTGATTGATTCGAATGATACTGAACCTCAGTTGAGCATTTACCAAAGCATTTCTCTTACAAGAGCCATCTACTGTACAATTATCGTGGTATTTCGATAAGTAAAACTGAATATTTTATAATTTAGAATCCCCTCATACCTGTACAAATCAAGACGGATGAAGGCTGGCGAATAGGACCCACGGAAGACAAGCTCCCCTTGATGCGCGAGCTGAATGTGGGCAATCCGCCATATTTTTAAATTGTAAATGTTTTTTAATAAGGAAATCAATTCAATCAATCAATCAATCATGGAAGCTTATATGTGCACCGCGAAGGCGAAATGTTCAACCTCTCGCCTTCTTGTCCTTTAATAGGAGGCTTCTTGTTGAATTGAACTACTCGCCTTCGAGCTGCACGTATTGGCTTCCGTATTTTCCAAATTCACCAGCCTTCATCCGCCTTAATTCATATCGATGTGAGGGGTTAAAGGTTTAAAAGGCGTCTGTATTTCCAATTTCATTTAGTGCATGTGCAAATCTTCCAAATAAGCTTTATTGGGATGGGAAAATCCAACTATATTAAAGTGTAAGAGGTAAAACTGAAAACTGAAAAAGAGATAATTCACAATTTAAAACATAATTTTCTCCATCCCACACAACCCACACATACAAGCCTGCTCTAGCGACCACCTGTATATAGAAAGATAACCTGTCTATAAAGACAATCTGTCTTGACTACTTAGTAAACATGTAAGCAAATCTCTTTATAGAGACCACTTGTACGTTTTTTTTTTCAAAAGTTGCAATTAATTGCAAGTTTCAGTTGGTCGGAACGTGCCAATCAAAATCATTGTTTCATGCGTGTCTTGTTGAATGTGTATACCGTGTGCGAATGAAAATGCGCGTAACAATCTGCAAATTTGCAATTGATTTGTAGTTGATTTTGAACCACACACTCTAAGACTTCTTTTCTGTCCCCCTTGGGTGGTCTTTAGAGACACGCTTAAATCTATTTA
>BQKZ01006573.1:33583-38583 GCA_036244855.1 Temnopleurus reevesii | reverse complement strand
TCTATATTAGACTTTAACAAAAGAAAATTAATTATGTCAAATGTTATGTCAAAAAGAAGAAAACATAAAGTCCTTTATACAAAGTGAAAATAGATTTTCCATGTTTGCAGCCATTTTGTGGGTTGCCAACTCAAGTAGCACATGAGGGCTGTAAATCAAAACTTTGAAATTTCATAACTTTTGAATGGTTTATCAAATTTTGATCAATTTTTCACATTTTGATCATTATATTTCTTCGATTCCCGTTTAAGTTCATGTTACAAGACAAAATGACTAAAATCCTACAATTTTTAAAAGATTGAAAAATAAATTATTGAAATTGTATTAATTGTGGTAAATGCTGTAAATTAGATGTTTTTCTAAACTGAAACTATGCCTTTGCACAAATATTTCAAAAGACACAAGTAAAATTGAATAGTTTTCGAAAATAATTAAAGGAAAAATGAGCCGTAACGTTATGTAAGATCAGCATAAAGGCATAGAATCTTACAAGATGCCCACTCTGGGACTCGAACCCAGTTCCTTTTACATGAAAAGACTTTCGTATACCTCACATATAGCCACGTGCCTGATTAAGATTTTTTTCCAATAATTCTTTTATCTTCCATTCACTATAACACATATATTTCAATTACAAAACATTCATGAACAAGTTTTATCGTACGTCATAATATTGTCTAACATAGCATAGAAATAGTAAAATGATACATAATATCAATGTTGGCTGTACATGTCAATGATGTTCAAATGAATAAATTCCAAATTCCAATTAAAATGTTGCCTTTTACATATGTTTGATATGTTTTATATATTTTACCTTATAAAAAGTTATATAAAGTTAATAATGTTAATAAGATATCCATTTGAGCTAGAATTACCTGTGACATTTTTGTGTCAGTTATCTTTAAATATTCATTGATCTATTTAAAGTACATTGATTTCAATTATATGAAGAATTCACATAAAAACAAAAGCAATAACAACAATTTTTCTTATCTATCTCTAACAAAATAATCTGAAAAATATTTAGAAGATTTTGACAATGAAAGACAATGTATTCATGCAAGTAATACGCTGACAATAACTTTTTTCAAACAGTCAAGGCCTACTTCTGAATATACTAAATAAATGACAAAGGTATGTTATACCTATGATTTATAGAATATGATTTTATATAATGTTGACATATACATATCTCATATTTATAAGAATTTAACAATGAAAGACAATGTATACAGGCAAGTAATAAGATGACAAAATCATTTTTTAAACAAGTCAAGTCGAACTTCTGAATATCCTAAATGAAAGACAAAGGTATGTTATACCTTTGATTTATATAATAGAATTTTTATACGATGTTAATATATACATATATATCTCATATTTAGAAGATTTTGACGATGAAAGACAATATATACAGGCAAGTTATAAAATGACAAAACTGTTTTTTTTAAGTCAAGTCATACTTCTGAATATCCTAAATGAAAGACAAAGGTATGTTCTAATTATGATTTATAGAATAGAATTTTTATACGATGTTCACATATAAACTCCTCAAAAAAGTTTGGAAATCTAAGTTTACAGACACATAGCATAAATATGGGAAATCTATATCCATATCGAGTCATATCACTGAAAAGAGTTTTATTATCCAAAGAACTATGACATCTCATTTGTTTTTAGAGGTTATTTCACAGCTGAGTAATTTCCTTTGAAGTAAAAAAAAAAAATATGGACGCAAAAGCTGCAAATTAGTAATTGATCTAAACATGGATACAAGCCTGTGATGGATAGATCGATGAAAAAAAATAACAAATAATCAATGCTAATCAACTTGTAAAGATGTTTATTACAATGACTGGTAACAATCTAAAAATTTCATCTGAAAAAAGCTCATTTATTCATTATTTCACTCTTTAATTAAACGTTTCGTCCTGCTCTTGCATCAATTTTATCCATTCAAAACCACATTTTAATGGTGACACTAAAGTCAATAACAAATTTTGCAGTTTTTTGCTCTCATACCTTTGTTACTTTCATAAGGAATTGTTTAGCTGTGAAATAACATCTGTAAATAAATGAGACGTCATTCTTTAAGTAACAAATCACTCTTTTCAGTAATATTGCCCGATATGGAAATAAATTTCCCATATTTTTGTTATGTGTCCGTAAACTTAGATTTCCAAACTTTTTTTGAGGAGTTTACATATATATCTAATATCTATTAGTTAAAATGTGTGGCCCAGTTTTCCCAACAAGCAACAATTGTGAAATCCTTTTGGTGCAATAAGCCAGTTCGTAGTTATAATCTGCGCATGAGCAGATAAAGGTCATTCGAGACAAAGCCAATATGAATGTTTTATTTTCAATAAGTTAATCATCGATTTAAGCAATGATTATTGATGCATTTATATCATTATGATTTACATTAAGCCCATTATTCAACAGGTTTTTTTTTTTTTTTTTTTTTTTAATTGATTGTTGGTATTCAACAGAATACATTCAGTATCCAAGAAATACAATTCGCGAACTATTCATTGATGTTTTATTTCAGTCACCTGAATCCTTTCATAGATTTTTAATTGAGAAGGGTGCTTTGTTGAAAAAGCCATCATTTGAAAAGATAGGTGTAGCCTAGTTTACCTCTTCTAATGAAAAAAAAAGAAAGAAAGAGGCCATTTGGGACAAGATGCTTCTAAAGCAACTCCGAACTGGCTTATACTTTCGTTGCACATAGTAAGAACGTTTGAAGGCAAAATCTAAGGATTTTTGTTTGTTCGCCGTGTCGATTCAAAGGGCCGACAATAATTTAATTGAAACGAATCTATAACTGTATTACTAAAACACTAACTACAGACGTTTCCATAAGGATCGGTATACACAATCTGTACAAAGATAATTATTTGATTTCAAGAAATTTTAACATCGTAAATGATGAAATCTAGTTTAACTATTTTTTATTACTGTCATGTTGTGGCCCTTTAAGGTTGTTAAGTCATGTTTATTGAATACATTAATAAAATAAATATGTTACTTATCAAAAAGACTCCTATGATTAGAATTGCTCCATGCAGTAAAAAGTGCCAGGTAAGGCGGTCAGTTGCTGACTAAAGGTTGTCATGGTTGCCAGGCTCTGAAATGAAGAATACAACAGCGCCATCTATCGCCTGCATCCTGCAATGTCAAGGGTGTGGCTCGGTTTTACTGCAAAATGGAATATAAAATGAGAGGAATAAAACGTTATTACATCGTGGCCTTAATTCGCCATGAATATTGAAACGAGGGTAATGGATTAGACATGTAATATCATATTGTTCAGTGCATTGCGGAAAGTTGGTCGGGTCAAAAGAACTATTTTCAATATGCACTTTACCGACCTTCTTTCGAAAAAATTTACATCGTTTGCATAATCATTTTTCAGAAATTTATTGGATACGTAGGCATTGGCGAAGCAGAGGAAGGATTAAAAGAGGAAAATAATCGTCGTTCTGATCCTAGCTCCATGTGATCGTTTTTTTTATGCGTCGAGAAGTAAAAAGCAAATGAAAACGTATTCTATACAATTCTTTTTCCTCCTTGTCCATCACTTCCTGATTTTCTTCTTCCTTCTTCTGCCCCTCCTCCTCCTCTTCCCATCCTTCTTCCTTACCGTCTTTTTATAATTTTTTCTTCTTTGCCTTTGTCTCCCTCCTCTTTCTTTCTTCTTCTGTTTCTTATTGTTGTTGTTGTTATTAATCTTTTCCTAATCATTTTAACTTTAAATTCGACGTACTTCTTTATCTTTTCATTCGATTCCTCCTTCTCCCCTTCTTCTTCTTCTTCCTCTTCTTCTTCTTCTTCTTCTTCTTCTTCTTCTTCTTCTTCTTCTTCTTTTCATTTTTTTTATCTCTCTTCCTTTTTCTTCTTCTTCTTATTTCTACTTATTTCCTCTTCTTCTTCTCTTCTTTTCAATCTCGCCGTTTGAAAAACACTATAAAAACAAATCTCCTCCCAATACTCGACAGATATCTAAAAGTTTGATGCATGCTATGAGCATGAGCGATTTGTTTCAATTAATCTCTTCAATTTTGTCTTCATTATCTTCTTCTTTCCTTCTCCTCCTTCTCCTCCTCCTCCTCCTCCTCCTCTATTTCCCTCTCTCCTCATTCATCTTCCTTCTCTTTCTTCTTCACTATTTACTTTATTATTATTCTTCTCTTCCTCTTCTTCTCGTCTTCTTATTGTACATCATCATCATTTTCTTCTTCTCTTTCTTCTTTTTCTTCTCCCTCTCAGTCTCTCCTGTTTAGCAGATTCAGGATACCTAAAAGGTTGATCCATGTTATTAGTGATTTGTTATACAGCCAGTTTATAGATAATATATTACTTATTGCAGAAGAAAATTATTTCATATGACATGAAAAAACGGCTAATGACTCTGCAGAGATTCTGAAAACAAAACCCGGTTACATGAAACCTAACGACTAATCGTGCGCTTGATTTTACGACTGATTGAATAGCATGTTGCATTGGATCAGGAACAGAATGGATGGTACGATGAGACTCTGAGCTGTGTGTATACTGGGGACACGGTTAGGACATAAATCATGATGACTTATTAAATATTCATATAATTATATCCCTCGTTAGTAAAATTGACACGCAAGTGAGCTTGATCAGCCTAATATGATTTCTCTCTGATCGTAATATTTTCATATTACTCAGAAACACCAAACAATTATAGCAATTATATTTCATCAAAATATATTACGCCCATTCAATTTTATAATTGGAAGGTTATATGTTATTATGTTTAGAAATTATCAGTAGTATTATGGTTACTATGGTTACTATAATCATTATTAGCATTATTAGCATATATTATTGATATAGTAGGGATGTCGTAGTTGTTGTTGGTAGTCGTACAAGCAGCAAATGTAGGAATGATATTAGTAGTAGTAGTAGTATTAGTAGTAGTAGTAGTAGTAGTAGTAGTAGTAGTAGTAGTAGTAGTAGTAGTA
>BQKZ01006572.1:18058-29427 GCA_036244855.1 Temnopleurus reevesii | reverse complement strand
TTCTCCTTCTCCTTCTCCTTCTCCTTCTCCTCCTCCTTCTCTTTCTTCTCCTCCTCTTGCTCCCCCTCCTTATTCTCCTCATCTCCATAATTCTCCTTCTCCTTCTCCTTCTCCTCCTTTTCCTTCTCTCTCTCCTTCTCCTTCTCCTTCTCCTCCTCCTTCTCCTTCTCCTTCTCCTTCTCCTTCCCATTCTCCTTCTTCTCCTCCTCTTCCTTCTTTCTTCCCCTTCATCTTGTCATTTTTCTTCTCCTTCTCCTCCCCTTTCTCCTTCTCCTTCTCCTCCTTTTCTTTCTCCTCCTCCTCTTTCTCTTTCTCCTCCTCTTTCTCTTTCTCCTCCTCTTTCTCTTTCTCCTCCTCCTGCTCATCCTCCTTATTCTCCTTCTCCTTCTCCTTCTCCTTCTCCTTCTCCTTCTCCTTCTCCTTCTCCTTCTCCTTCTTCTCCTTCTCCTTCTCCCTCTTCTCCTCCTTCCCCTTCATCTTGTCATTTTTCTTAATCATCATTTGTGTTCTTCCATTGCTGCTGCTGCTGCTGATCTCTCTTTCTCTTTCACATTCTCTATGTTGTTCTCCTTCACATGTCCTACCTCCTTCTTCCTTTCACGTTCTTTTCAAAATGTTATACTTAATTAATGTTCATTATTTATTACCTACAGGAGGTAACATTCTGATATATCCACATCTAAAAATGAATTTAGTTATTCGTCAGCATTGCCATGGTTCAACTACTTTTACCAAGCATTTCCTCGGCCTCCCCATTGTTCCTTATAGAGAGTGAGTCAATAGAAGTCATTTGAAGATCTATTGTTAGAAGTATGAAAATATTATAATTGATCAAATGATATGTTTTTAGAGTAGGCATCTTTTCACATTTTGGTGCATTTTCAATTTGGATAAATGCATGCATGACTGAATAACAAAAGATCTTTAAAAAAATCTGATATCAGAAATGTGTGAGCAGTTGACAGAAGGTAGTGTAGTCTAGAGAATAGATGGTCATGACGTTAAAATACGCAAAACTGAGATATAAAAATAATATTTCTGTAGATCTATGCATGTCAAGATAATGACAACAAAGTAACAAAATAAGCCCTGTCCTGTATTGTTTTAACTTTTTAAGCTTTCTCAATCTTTTTCTCTTTCTCTTACTTCCTGATTTCCTTCCCTTTGACCCATTTTAATTCTTATTTCTGAAAGAAAAAAATACGACTATCTTATAACGTTAACAAGTGAGCACATTGGTTAACATAGTAATGAGTGTACACAGAAATTTTAGCACTTACTCTGTGAACAAACTATAGAGGGCAGCAAACTGATATAGTCCCATCTTCCACAGATTGTTTTCGTGAAATAGAGAAAGCAACAGAAATGCTTTGATTTATTCTTCTTAGGCATTCGCAAAGATTAAATCACAGGCTTGGACCTACTTTTCATAAACCTTTGGCAAACTTCTGAACACCAGATTTGTCTGAATCAACTAAATTAATGTACAGTTACAGCATTGCTAATCGTAATTAAACATAGGTCAGGAGTGAATTATTATACCAGCAAAACAAGATCAAATTAAACCCTTGAAATATGGATAAATTAGTTGTCAAGGTTACAAGATATTTTTAGGTATTCTGAAAAGAATTTTATATCTGAAAAAAATATAGATATACGGTTTGGATGGAAATCGAATCATGATTTAGTGAAGATTTTATTTCCTGGTACATTAACTGTTATGGTATACTGTACTAATTCCTAAAGTAAGGTATAGCAGTTTTCATAGTTCTCTCTCTTTCTCTCTTTTTTTTTCTCTCTCTCTCTTATTGCCCCATCCCTCCTTTCTCTCCACCCCTTCCCTCGTGAGATCCCATGCTTTAATTTCATCTCTCACTCTTCCTTTCTCCCTCTCTCTCTCTCTCTCTCTCTATCTATCTATCTATCTTTTTCTGTTTTCTTCAACCATCCCTTAACAGGTCCCCTCCCTTGCCTATTTTTCCTTTTACCCTCTGCTTTAATTTCTTTTCTCACCCTCTTCTTCCCCCTACTCTCCATCACCATCTCCCCCCCTACTCTTTTCTCCTATCATCTCTCTCTCTCTCTCTCTCTCCCTCTCTCTCTCTCTCTCTCTCTCTCGCTCTCTCTTCCTATCGGTCTCTTGCCTTATCTCTCTCCGTCCCTTCTCTCTATCTCGCATCATACCTTCGTCTCTCTCATCTCTACTATTGATTTTCTATTCACACTTTTTTCTCTTTTAGGCATACATGAACCATTTATATGCACAGACTCAAAGGGTGATTTAGCTAGCCCTGTAAATTACCTTCAAATAATTGACAGTTGACTGCACTGCCGTGGTGTAGTGGTTCCGACTCTCGCTTGTCATTCTGAGAGTCGTTGACTCAAATCCCATCCATGGCGTTTATTTCATTCATCAAGAAATTTAACCTCATTGTGCTGTACTCAACCCAGATGAGGTGCATGGGTACCTGGCAGGAATATGTATTCCTTGAAATGCCAAGTGCCCTGGTACAAATGCATCAAACTAAAGCTAGGGTAAATAACAAAGCAAAGCGCCTTGAGCACTCTGCATAGTGGATATGTGCGCTATATGAATTGCATCTATTATTAATATCATAAAATCAACTAGATAGGCCCATGAATTTCAAACATTTTGACAAAAGTTGATGAATGTGTGTGTGTTTCATTTCGAGATCTCTCACTCATTTTTGCAAGTATTCATACAGAACGAATAAGAAACTTGGAATTGATAGCTTTGAAAAATGATTTGATTTTCAGAGTAATCGAAAAGTTATAAAAATAAGTGAATTACAATAAGGTTAAAAATGAAATGTACAAAAGAAATCAAACATTCAATTTCATGGCAGCTTTATTGATGTACATTGATATAAACATCATTTCAACAATTCACAATTAGAATAATCTATCAGAATATTGAAAAAGAAAATTTATAAATTTCCTTTATGTTGTCAGTGAGCAAGTAATACAATTCTTAATTGATTGAGATTGTGTAATCAAGCTAAGCTGCTTGTTCAACATATAAATATGCAAAATAATAATAACCTCATTCAATAACAATCCAGGGCCCCATAACATAAAGATCTCCAATCAATCATACAAATGATATCAATCACAAGTCTATAGGAATTCATGTACTAAAGTTTGCGATTTATTGCAAAATTGATTGAATCGTTTTTTATGTTACGGACCCCAGGACTCATAACTCCAGCACATATATTTTAGTTCTTATGAAACACTAAACTGTCTATAGATTTCAGAAGGACATATTTTAAATGAAATTGCACCCCTTGCCCTTGGCTACCTTCATTTTGTGAAAAAATGAACAATATGATCATGGTGTGCAGAAATGCACAAGAAACGTGCAAAATAGTGGATCCATTTAACTTACAAGTGCTTAACTTAAGTACAGTCAAACTTGGCTATAAAGAAATCTATACAGGTTGTCGCTAAAGCAGGTTTGACTGTATATATTAGCATTAGCCAAACTCCTTGATATTTTGTAGTATATATTGAGCTTTGTATAGGGTGTATCAATAAAAATTTAACAATTCTTGATTATAGATTCTCCATTTTCTTATCTATCAAACGCCACTCATAATTTTTTTTCATGTACGCTTGGGTGACCAGAAACTATATTCACTGAATATACTTCAAATTTTACTGAATTCACTGAATGTCAGACATATCATTAGAGATTACCATTTTCACATTTTCAAAGATCATTGTATACAAGTCAATGGGTATTATGCAGGGCGCTACAAACCCACTTGCCCGCATGCCCAGGGCAACAAAATGAAGCTGTTGGGCAAGTAAATAGAATTGTCACTTGTCCGAAAGGACAAGTAGCAGCTTTTTCTAGTTTTCATCTACATGTACAAATCGGCATAGGCCATTAATTTCGGGCAAAGGAAATTTTGTTCGCGCAAATGATTTGAAAACTCGGTTTCCCGACTGGGCAACGGGTGAAAAATTTCTTGTAGCACCCTGTTATGATGAGTGAAAATTACAGCGAATTCTGCAAACTACGTACAAATGTTGCAGAAAAAACATATTTAAAGAAATCTTTACATAAGATCAATCATATCAAAACCGATAATCAACAAATAGGATACTTCGTAATTAGATGCCAACTCACTTTTGAGGCAAGGTTACACAAGATTTTCTATAGAATTTACAGCTTCAAAATCATGTGACACATTACTGATGAAAAATGACTAAAAAAGACACACATTTAGCAAATTAAATAGCACCACTTAAATCACATCAACATAAAATTGGAAAAAAATGATTATTTACAGATGTAAGAGTCAACCTTCATTTTTTGCACTACCACCTATAAAATGCAGTGCTAAGTTACATGCAAAGTGATTAGTTGTATTTTATTAATTCAGTTCATACATATTTTACAACTAATATAAAAATCTGGATTATGCTATCAACACTAGAAATTTGAATACACAAACTTACAATATCTACAACTGTACTCTTATTTTTTACAACACAGTAATATTCAATTACTTCTTTTAATACACAATTCCATTTAGAACGTTCATTTCATGAAAACATTCTTTTCCTGTATCTTCAAGTTTATGCATTTTTTTTCTATCATATCACCTAAAAGCTTGGCTAAATAGTACTGGATCTTTTCATATATACACCAGTAATTGCTTTAATCATTGTGTATAAAGAAAATCTATACATTTAGCATTGAAAATAACCTTTTTTTGTGACATTCCTTTACATTGACATTTATAATTTGTTTACAGACTGGTTTTCCTCACAAAAATAAATATTCTCTTAGTGATGTCATAGTTCATGACATTATACAACTTTAGGAAGTTTGTTCTGCTTATTCAAAATGTGACTTCTCTCAACTTACAGTATGAGAATGTAAGATTAGTCTTCATATTTGGTGGGCAAGAATTGAAAACAACATTTATTTTTACAGACTGATGGAAATTTTACACACTTATAATGTAAAGCAAAGTTTTACCCAACTATCCACACAACTCTTTAAACTATATCCAACGTATGGTGGAATTTAGCATTTTCACAATAAACTCATATTTCAAACAATAATTGTATCAACAATATGTGTCTTTGGTTTGGGTTAACTTTTGCCCTTCTTTTCTTATAGTGTATTTCTTTTAAAATGACAGGTTAAAAATAGATATCTACCTTTTCTTTTCAAATAATTTAATAGCACTAGCTCTGCGGGGTCGGCTCTGATTAGTAGACGTATCACTGGGAACTTTCACAGTTTTGAATGAATCTTCAAACAAGGAAACTCCAAGAGATTCTGTGTTTTGGGAATTTCTTCTTGGAGATCTGTCCAGTTCAAACAAAGATTGTCCAAGAGATTCTGTGTTTTGAGAATTTCCTCTTGAAGATCTGTCCTGATCGAACAAAGATTGTCCAAGAGTGTCTGTGTTTTGAGAGCTCCTCCTTGATGATCGGCCTTGTTGTCCGCTTGATTTGGCCAGCTCTGTTTTAGTTGGTGACGAACTTGAAAGAGTGTCTTTGTTGTCATGCTTACGGGTGAAATCTGTTGGGTAGGTGAAGTTCACCAGAGTTTCCAGGAAGGACAGAATAAGGATGCCATAGTCAACAACAATGTCCTCTACCTTCTTCTTGTCTGACTCCTTGATGTGGTCTTTGCCCAAGACTTCTGCAACGCTCAAGTGCGTCATGCCATCAAAGGAGGACAGGAGATTCGGAGAGAATTCTTCAAGGAATCGCCCTAGGATTGTGGTCTTCCAGTAACGTCTCAGGAACGCATCCACCTGGATCTCCTTGATGACACCATCAAAACTTAGGAGATGGACGGCTGATAGAGCATTTCCAGCGGCTATCAACCCTTCCTCTAGGTTGTGCAGGGTGTCCAGGAGAACAGGTCCAAAGCGGACAGAATCTGTGAAGTACAGGGATGCCCAGAGGCATTCAGTGTCAACCAAAGCGACCAGCTCTGACTTGGGAAGATGGTAGTAGTCTTCCGTCGACTCCTGGAGGCTGCATACACTAAACTTCCCAGCAGAGAACTTGATACGGGACCGCTGCGGGTAGCAGAATTCTGGAAGTTGTCCATCCATGATGTCTGTCCACATCTCAACGTATCCATCCCTGCTGGAGCAGACATAGCTCACCTTCGGCTTGGGATCATCCTTGTCATCGGACTCTAACTCTTTGACGATCTCCTGGATGTCTTCGCCTTTGATGCTGGAGTCGGCATGGAGCAGGACGACCTTCTTCTTGCCAACGATGGTGATGACAGAGCAGATGCTGACCTTTGTCGTCAAGAGCTCATAGTTGGGACTGCAGCTGCTGACTCCATGGCCCTGCACCGCCATCTTCCTGTCAATGGTTTCAGTCGCCTCCATCCTCAACCTGAAAGTAGAAACAAGAATATCTTCTTACATCATTACATGCAGACGTACTGTGCTGTCAATACAGAAGGTTAAATGTACAAAGTATTAGAGTAGGCTAGGAAACATTGCAAGAAATTAACTTCAGTTCGAGACTACTACATAACACAACGGCTTCTCTACAAAGCTAACACTTGATGTTTTGGCAGCATCAAATCGAATGAATAATGCCAAACTATTTTTATATTCTATCACTTATGCTTTTCTGTTAAAATATGTTCAACTGCAGATGGTGATAATTTCCTTCCATTTATTAAAGTCAGTTGGTGATTACTCTCTTTGAAAGAGATAATAGTTTAACCAACTTTTTTGTGAGCATAATGCAGTCATAACTTTTACTTCAACAGATTTTAATATGATCACTATAATCTCATGTAGGTTTTTAAGATAACCTCCACAGTAGTATTTTTAATATTCAAGTATTCCTTGCTATATATTTACATCAAACTTTTGACTACAAATACATGTGATAAATTTGGATATATACATTAAAGACATAGTTTATCAAATCAAAATCATATCACATCACAATGTTTTACCATATAAGTATGAATCACTTAATATATTTCATGTATGGAAAAAAAATACAATTCAATTTAAGAAAACCAAAACAAAATAATCATGGTAACTTACAAATATTTTCCAGATGCAAAATGTTGTCACAAATTGTCAAACTGTCGATTCAACTTTTCTCTCTCGTCTCAGCACCAAATGCAAAACGTTGCCAAATTGATGTACAAAATGATCATTACAATGCATTCATGCAGCTCAGAAGGAGATGATCAAGAAGGGTGTATGGATAATCTAACGTTCTGGCTTTCGACTGCGCTTCGCGAGCAGATACTTTCAAATATGAGCCAAAGTTTGCCTGAACCGTACCAGATAGCTTGACAAGACCGGTGGAAAGTAAAAATAATCCACCAATTGGCCAACTGTTAAGTTTGGCACCCAATCCCAGTCAGAATCCAATACATAATCGTCCCGGAAAGCTGCGCTATTCAGGGGCGGATGTTGCACTGTTTGAACGTCTTCTGGTTGTCGCTTCATCACAGGACAGGTTTGTGTTATCAATCATATTCTATGAAAGCTGACAACCGTCATTGATCACAGCCACTTTCTATAGAACAATCCTTTCATATCTCTCACTGGAATTTTTATTTTCTTTCGTCGATCAGAGCCGGTTGGTCAAAACCATTGCAATACTAGCTTCATGGACATCTGCTCTGATACAATGTAAATCAGGATTATTTGAATGAATGAATGAATGAATGACTTTATTACCAATCAACAACAGCATAAATAACAAACATTTCAAAATATAAATGTATAAAGGATAATACAGTGTATTTTATACCTGTTATCACTATATGTAAAAGCTAAGAACAATAGACATTAACCATTGATCCTATTCAATCTAATTGTGCTGGATTTTTTAAGGATGACAGGTAAGCAGAGAATTCTGAATTGTAATACATTTAGCTGGTATGAATCAATCACATATTTTGGAAATTCCACATGACAAAAGTCTGGAAATATCTTCTTAAAGTGCCCCTTACTTTGCCCAAAACCAGTCTTTTGTTGATAATTTGCTTAGAATCTACAAAGCATAGTTATCAAATCTTTCTTCAGACAGATGAACGATATAGTATTTCAAATTTTATGGACTGTTTAAATGGAGTTGCCTAATGCCATCTCCACTAATTTAGAGTTATGATGCATTTGTGCAAACACTCCCTGACTTTTTTTTCTCTCTCTCTTCCTTGATGGTGAGATAGTGACATTTCAAGTACAGCAAACTCACTTTGGATTTTTTTTCTCTCTTTATGTGTTATATTTTAGCAAAGTGGAAGTGAAACAAAAGGCAGGATATGGAGACCGAGTGTTCTTTTTGTTTCGACGTGATTGAGAGGGAGGCTGTGTGAGGTGTCAATTGCGAGAGCATGAAGAGAAGGAGAGAAAGAGGGGCAACGTTTGATGCGAATGGAGTGTAGTCTTTAGGTACAAACTTTCGGCTTCCATTTTCCACAATACTGTAAGTAAGCATAAGTTTTCAAGGCGTTTTTTTCGCTATTTTCGCAAATATTGCGGTGTTGGCTTCGTAAAAATTTCCACTCTGTATGATGCATATTAATTTGTGTACAAACACTGTCATAATGTGAAAATAACAACTCACAAATGTGTCGCAATGTTCCGAAATCATGAAAATAAGTGCACAATCTAGAGTCTGCAATATGAGAATACAGTCAAACCTACAGAAGCCACCCCAAGGGAAACAGAAAAAGTGGCCACTGTAGACAGGTGGCCTCTATAGACAGGTTCAATAACATGCATTTTCACCTGGAGGGAATCAATTTAAGTGGCCACTATAGACAGGTGGTCACTATACACAGTGGCCAATGTAGACAGGTTTGACTGTACTTTCATGTTTTGAATCCCTTGCTTTGGATGGAGGAAAAGGCTCTGTAGTCTCTGATTGCAGACCCTGTATCATGTATTGCACAAGCACTGCACATCAATGCAAATGGTCTGTGTATGCAGAGAGAGGATAGCAAAAGAGAAGGAGATACAGAGAGAGATGGGAGAGCGGAAAGGGGTGAATGAAAGTGAGACAAGGAGACATAGCATGGAGAGAAAAAGGATGAAATGGCAGAAAGGAGTGAAGAGACAGGGAATGAAATATAATAATAATAATAATAATAATAATAATAACAATAATAATAATAATAATAATAATAATGTCTTATTAACCCAGGGTAGCCACATTCAGCTGTAAACTAGCTGCTCTTCCAGCGGACCCTGCATAACATGAAGTTATTATTACCCCTTCTCCTTTCATAAATGCCGAGCGCCTGGCAAGAAGGCAGATGGTCCCATTTTTATAAGTCTTTGGAATGGCCCGAACCCACGACCTTCCATTCATGGGGCAGACGCTCTACCACTGAGCCCCCCAATAACCAGTGTGGAAAGAGAAAGAAGAGGGCATATAGAGTAGGAGGAAAGAAAAAAATGATGAAGCAAATTTTGGAGAGAGAGAGAGGGGGAGAGAAAGAGAGATTTCATTGAAAAAATTTTCAAAGTAAGAGATAGAGAAACAGAGTGTGGGAATGAAAAGAAGAAGAGAACAAAATTAATTCTCCGATCAATACAAGGAATAGCACAAAGAGAGTACATGATAATCCGTGGAAGAGCAGAAAATGATTATAAAGAAATATATAAACATGGAAGAAAAGAGAGATGGAGAGAGAAAATTGTTTTGAAAATGACAGAAACAAGAAATGAATTGGATACAGAATCAAAGACAGGAATGGATTGGATGGTCCAGAGGATAAAATGAAGGTTGAATCGCGAAAGAAAATAGGCAAGTTCAACCATTCCAGAGAAGTGCATTGCCCAGTAAGATGGTGGGTATCATTTCAATTTCATTCTCTTCTCCTCTTCACGGCTTAAAGACATTTCATTTGTGTGAAATCACCTGACAATAACTGTTCAATACTTCACACTTCCCAACCTCTACTGCCAGCAAAATGCTCAAGTGTTTTGTATCTAAAAATCAATATCTCTTTATTTCCTTATGATGACTACATTATCTCGTATCCGTGCGTCACTTTCTATACCTTCTCTTTTTTTCTTGTCATCTTCTGCGTCTGTCAGGCAGATCGTCATCTCTATGAACAAAGATTTATTACTGGACGAATTACCCATGCCAATAGACCCCTTTCCTACGATGTATTCATTTTTTTTAAGTACCAAAAGTTTTGTTTACCTGAGAATAATCGTATCATAAACAAAATGTGGTAACATGCAGTGGTTGTTGCTAGGTTGGTCAAGCTACATGTACAATGTTTGTCCAACATAGCAACATTAATGTATGCAAGAAGCATGCCACAAGTTACTACTTTTTCTGTGTCTTGCACGTCATATTGTATACAGAATGGTACACAGAAATTTCCATCAGTTTGGGGAGTTTTTTAAACAATTTCTGACATTGGTCTTTTTTCTCCATATTGAGTTGACTAGTTCAATGTCAGAATTTGTTTTTAAAAAACTCCTCCAAATCCATTGATTTTTCTGTCTATGAGAATGGTTGATTTTTGTTTCTCTATCGTAGCAAATTGTGAGGAGACATTTTAAAAAAAAAGATAATAATTCTCTCTCTATTATTCTGTTGCCTATCGGAACCTGGCAGTAAAGTGCTATTACAAAGTCAAAATAGGGAAAATACAATTTAACTTTCATGAAAGGCTATAATATTTTCCGTAATCTTTTTGATCATGTAGCTTAGTAAACTTGACCTCAAAGCAGGTCCTCTAGCGACAAAGAGGTATGATAATAATAATAATAATAATGATAATAATAATACTATAAATAATAATGAAAATAATAATCAATAATGATGATAATAATACATGGATCTCAAATAGAGCACTCTCCATCTTAATTACATGTAGATGCTCAAGGCGCTCAGAGCAAATTAATCAAAATAATGAATCACAAGGTAATGAAAGCAAAAAAGCATCTTCAATAAAGGATAGAGGAAAAACTGTTTGAAACCATTTACATCTCTCAAACAGTTTTTTCCTTTATCCATCTCGTTTAATCCTTAATTTGTTTTGTTTTCTTGAAATGATTATATATAACAATTTATTTTCTTTACTCTTCTTTAAAAAGATAATTTTGTTTGTGGTTAAGGCGATCCCAACACAAGCTATGCTTCCAGGGTACTCGCCTCCTTTAATTTTTTTCATTTGTCATGTTATTTTGTATTGTTTATGTATATGGAAAAGGAAATAAATTTAATTCAATTTAAAAAAAATTAATAAATAAATAAGTCTAAAGGTTGTCCTTGAAGGAAGATAGTGATGTTGAAGTTTTCAGATTCAGACACGGAATCATGCGCCTTTTACCTTTTATCCCAGGAAGGTGCTT
>BQKZ01006572.1:0-15696 GCA_036244855.1 Temnopleurus reevesii | reverse complement strand
ATCCTCCTCGCCCCCCCCCCCCCCCCCCCCCCCCCCTATACCGCAATATGATGCCCGGTCGCATGTCAATCTTGGAGGATGAGGAGAAGAAAAGATAGGAAAACGAAGAAGTAGAAAAAAAAAAAGAAGAAGAAGAGGAGGAGGAGGAGGAGGAGGGGGAAGAGGAAGAAAAAGGAGAAAAGAAAGAAGAAGAGGAAGAAGAAGAAGAAGAAGAAGAAGAAGAGGAGGAGGAGGAGGAGGAGGAGGAGGAGGAGGAGAAGAAGAAAGAGAAGAAAAGGCAGAAGAGGAAGAAGAAGAAGAAGACGAAGAAGAGGAGGAGGGGAAAGAGAAAGAAAAGGGAGAAAAGAAGAAGAAGAATAGGAAGAAGAAGAAGAAGAAGAGGAGGAGGAGAAGAAGGAAAAAAAGAAAAGGAAGAAGTGGAAGAAGAAGAAGAAGAAGAAGGGGAAGAAGAAGAAGAAGAAGAAGAAGAAGAAGAAAGAAGAAGAAGAAGTGCATTTCGAGAAAAACTGTGAAAATTGATTAAATGGGATGAGATATTCGTGGATATTAAACCTCTCATACCCTCGTTTTAAGGAATATTGGAAAATCGTATCAAGGATCGTATTTCGAAGGAGGCGTGATAAGTAAAACAAAACTGTATTTGAATTGATAATCATCATCATTCTCTATCTTTATCAAGCGAAGTTTCTGTTCAAGTATCTCAGTCTCAGTCTGATTGATGTTACCAAATTAACTACTATTTTCCTTGTTCTTTTTACCTTATTAATTTATTCCATTATTCATGTATAGGGCGAAAATATTAGTATTTCTATATCTATATTCATCCTTCTTTCCAAGCGCTTAGGGACTTTCCCCGTGCGAGTGATAAGCGCTATATAAAAAAAAAACCGTTCATACTATTCCCCGGTCACATAGAGGCCCGGAAGCAACACTATTGCATCATAACAAAGAGTCGTGTTGAATCGTGTTGTTTCCGGGTCTATATGTGACCGGGGCTTTACATCAACGCTTCACATCATTTATTAACATGGTTTAAAAAGTAGATAAAAAAATAATTCATATATAACTGTTGAAATGTTTAGAAGTTTCATAATTATTAGAGTTAGGTCTTAAATTTGGGCGCCATTGCATAAAACGTTTTGCCATTAAAGAAATGTGGCAAAATGTAGGTATACATTTATTCTGTGCAAAAATCTATGGCAGATATTCTTGTTGAGAGAGTTTTTAATGTTTACCTGAATGTTTTTCAATTAATCCATTTTATAATGTCAAAACGTTTATGCAACAGGTTCCAGGTGCCCACTGGAGGGGGGGGGGGGTGCTTGAAGGAGGAGTGGCTCAAAATGGCAAGGGACGTGTTTTAGTTTGTTGGTATAGTTTTTATTTGGGGTCGGTGTCTTCTTTTTCACAGACCGTACTGGAGAGGGCTCTAAAATCTGATCGGCACCCTGGAGCCAATTGCCCGAAATGCTCTTATCTATCATCTCCTTGCTAAAGCCCCGGTCACATAGGACCCCGGAAGCAACATGAATTCACCCCGCCTCATTGTTAATTCACAGTTAACTGCCTCAGAACAACGAGTCGGGGTGAATCGTGTTGCTTCTGGGGCCTTTTGGCCGGGGCTTTAGGACATTACATCATAAAAATTGAGACTATTCAGCAGCACTTTATTCACCTAACCCGTCTATGTTTTGCATGCGGTGCTTTTTTTGTTGTTTCCCGCTCTCTCTCTCTTCATATGAATCATATAATGTGTACAGTCAGCATATTCATTTCACTCTAAACAAGGTAGAAAAAGTGCAATATGAATCTCCTCAAGTTGGATTGAATTGAGCTGAAACCCAAAAGGGTATGAAATTGCATACGCCTTGAGTATAGTCGTATTTTCGTGGTGCAAAACTGTACTTTTCGATTGTCCAGATATGTTTCAAATAACTGAAGATATAACTATGATTGCCAAAATTGAGAAGAAAATCACCTGGTGAGATAAATTAGATGGTATAATAAGATGCATGGATCATAATGCTTTTCTGTCTTATATTTTTTTTTTTCGCGGGCTTGCTATTGCTTTATTATTGTTTTCCCCTAAATAACTGAATTGCTTTATAATGTTATATTTATTTTTTGTAACATATCAAACCATATTTGTAAAATGTCTATGTTTACTTTTCTGAGGGACTCATATCTTACAAGTTTTTCCTTTTTAATGCATGGATTCCTCCATTTCCGTTCAATGCGATATTACAATTTTATCATGAAAATATTCTTCTATAAAATTGTAAAGATTGTATCAAGCATATTTATGAGGAGAGTTTTTCAAACTATGCAATATTCTCACAGATTCCAGGAAAATGTTTCACAATATACTGTTTTTGAGCAAATGATTACTGGCATTTAAAAATGTTTCCGTGTTTTTCCATGTGGAATTGCCAATGATTATTAAACATAAGCCATAGATGAGCACATATTTCGATTGTAATGCGTATGATATTTTCAAAAGGTCAATTTATCTCAATTTTAGATGATGCAAACAAGCCATAAAACACAGTTTTATGACTAAATTGAACCAATTTTTATAATTTTACACAAGTTGGGTTTTTTTTCTCTGAGTATCTTAAACATCATTTCCTAAAAAGGCATTCATCGCTGTCTTTCTCAACAAAACCATTTCCTGGTACAGAACAAAATCAGATTTCATGAAACTCCCGTGTCATATATCGCCAGCAAAATCGAAAGGTTGGTAGTTTAATTAATTTATATTTTATTCGTCTTCTTGTTTGCATTCCAGGAAATCTAAACTGAAACTTTTTTCTAATTTATATATCATTATAGACTACTTTAAATTGATTAACTATTCCTGACAGATATAAACATTCCCTTTTGTCATGTAGGCATTTACTTTATTTTTTTTTACTTGGTAACTGTTGTTACAGAAATAGAAATGCGCCGAATTAAAAAGAAATGTTTCTTGTTCATATTCCTAGTATTCATTGTTCCCAAAAATTCACTAAAATTCATTTTAAAAATTCGATATTCCAAAATATTCATTCTACAGAAAATTCAATTTTGTTTAAATCAAACTGTTCATTATTCCTGAATTTAAGGTTTATTTGCCTAAAATTGAAAAAAAAAACATGCTACGCTATCTGAAGAGTAAATTTTTTTATCAAGCTATTTCTGATCTCTTTCTCACCTATCTCTCTCTCTTTCTCATCTCTCTCTTTCTCATCTCTCCTTTTTAATCTCTCATCTTCTCTCTCTCTCAATTTCTCTCTCTCTCTCTCTCTCTCTCTCTCTCTCTCTCTCTCTCTCTCTCTATCTATCTATCTTTCTAATGTTACACCTGTTTCTCTTCCTCTCCATCTGCACTGCTCGAGATCCTTATCTTTTAGTATTAGATATTTGGATGCGCCTCTGTATCATTTTTTCTTCTTTTTTTCATTTTCCTTTAGTTCCATGCAAACCCGCTTTGGGTTAAAAAAAGAAAGAAAGAAAGAGAGAGAGAGAGAGAGAGAGGGAGAGAGAGAGAGAGAGAGAGAGAGAGAGAGAGAAACCGCCAAGAATGAATGTCTATACTACAATAAACCTAATTATAATTTTTTTCCAGAAAATGTGTCAAGTTAAATTAAATAAACATTTGTAATTCCACAAAATATTAACACATGTTTAGGACCGAAATGTTTGTTCATACTTGAACAATTCTATGAAAATTAAGGAAGCTGTCGCAATTTGTGACTACACCATATTATGATATAAAATTCTGAGAAATTCAGTCTGGTGGTCGACAATTCGAATCACACTTGAACCGTGGTTTCCCCTATTATGTCGATCATTTCCTTGTTATCACTCNATTTAACGGTCAAATTCAAATTTTCAAAAGAATTCGCTCGTAGAAAAATATGCTATGATCTTGAAATGTGTATAGAAACTATATGTCATTGTATATATCCCCAAAATTCACATTTCTTTAATCTTTACCAAAACTATACATGGGCTTTAAGGTTTGGTTGCCTAAAATTGAAAAAAAAACACATGCTACGCTATCTAAAGAGTAGTTTATTTTTATCAAGCTATTTCTGATCTCTCTCTCTCTCTCTCTCTCTCTCCCTCTCTCTCTCTCTCTCTCTCTCTCTTTTACATCTCTCTCTCTTTCCCATCTCTCTCTTTTTCGTCTCTCCTTTTTCTCTCATCTTCTCTCTCTCAATTTCTCTCATCTTCTCTCTCTCAATTTCTCTCTCACTCTCTCTCTCTCTCTCTTTCTCTCTCTCTCTCTATCTATCTTTCTAATGTTACATCTGTTTCTCTCCCTCTCCATCTGCACTGCTCGAGATCCTTATCTTTTAGTATTAGATATTTTGATGCGCCTCTGTATCATTTTTTTCTTCTTTTTTTTCATTTTCCGCTAGTTCCATGCAAACCCGCTTTTGGTGAAATAGAAACAGCCAAGAATAGAATATATGAATATCTACACCACAAAAAAAACTAATTAAATTTTAAAAAGTTTAATTAAATAAACATTTTTAATTCCACAAAATATCAACACATGTTTAGGACCGAAATATTTGTTCATACTTGAACAATTCTATGAAAATTAAGGAAGCTGTCGCAATTTGTGACTACACCATATTATGATATAAAATTCTGAGAAATTCAGTCTGGTGGTCGACAATTCGAATCACACTTGAACCGTGGTTTCCCCTATTATGTCGATCATTTCCTTGTTATCACTCGTGATAAATCCATGGTTATACATATATACGTATTTGTATTACATGTACTTGACTTGGGAGTTTGACTATATTAAAGGGTTGGGTCTGAGACAGGAAAATATAGCTTTTCGTAAAAACAATCAGACGAACACTTAAAAAAAAGTTTGAAGCAAATCGGACAAAAAGAAAGTTATAAATATTTCAATTATATTACTCAAAAGTGACTTTTCAGGCAAATAGGGAACTTTTCATCACGTGATATGACGTTTGTCATACATTTTATTGGCTTCAAATCCCGCTTTTTCGACCCCATTTCTCTTTTCGTTGATGAAGGCATGGATAATTCAAACATTTTTTAAAGTGTTCGCGTGATTTTTTTGCTTTTAATCAAAGCAAGATTTTACTGGCATAGAACCAGCCTTTAAGCATGTTAAGAGAAGAAAAACTGGTATGATAAAACTCGGCCCGTATCCAGGGTTTGCGCGTCCAGCCCCCCCCCCCCCCCCCCCCCCCCCCTAAAACGGAAAAAATGAGATTATGATGATGGGGAAAAACGGGAGGATAGCTGTCATCTATCAATTCAAGTTTGGGGGAGGGGGATTTCAAACCTTCATGTCCGTCGTGAAATGGTGAAGACCATTAGAGGCCTGGTAAGCCCCACCCCTGTTTTTGTACAATCGGGAATACGCATATCTGTGAACTTTCTGTTTATGAATCTACAGTTTCAGGAAATATGAATAGTTTCTGGTTAAAAGTAGCATAAAAATAGAAACTTCTTAACTCTCACAATGCCAAAGAGATTCGTATGGACACTCAACCGCTGTTTATGGATTAAAGTATCAAGGATGTAGCTACGATATGAAACAAATTTATACGTGCGCATATATTTCGTGCTCATGCAGAAGAGGCGGAAATATTAGAACGGTTTATACTTGGACTATCGACACTTGGATTATAAAATTGATACGATGTGCACGGTATGTGTGGATGGATATCATGGTTTTAAAGTAATTGGAAGCTGTTTTACAAAACACTAAATAATTAATTTCCATCCTCGCTTCTTCCTCAATACAAGCGAACCCGCAGTGTCCGATCTGCAGACCAAGCATTGCTGTTGGAATCGATCAGCCATACAACAACCTGGGGTGATAGAGCCTTCTACATCTCCATGATTTCTGGGCCAAAACTTTGGAATAGCCCTCCCCATTTCATCAGGAGAGCAGAGACGCAATCAACCTTCGAGTCCTAAAGACCTATCTGTTCCCCTCTCCCTTGTCGTCACAAGAATAACCAAATTGTACCACTGGGTCGAGTTCTTGGACTGGAATATAAATTATAGCACTGATTAGGACATTGAAATCTGTGAGACATTATTTTGAGTAATCGAGCGCCCAGCTGAGGCGAGACCGGCCCTATACAAGAGGCCACCATCATCATCATCATCATCATCATCATCATCATCATCATCATCATCATCAGCCTCATTAGATATGGAACGTCTTGCTGTAGTTGTGATATTCAGCTGGTGCCTTCAGTGTAGTGTCGTAACGTCAAATTCCTCAGATAGATCTTGCGACGAAATTGGTATGTTTGTTGAGTTTCATTGCTTTGAAACAGAATTCAATCGTAGATGTGTCGTAAATGAGTCCAAGTAACCACAATGTAATTCCTCTTGCAGATCACTGAGAAATATGGGGTGTTGTTCAAAAGCTGCAAGTGATCGGAAGTTGCAGTTTATCGGAACGCGCCAATCAGAATCGTTGTTTCATGCGCGTCTTGTTAAATGCGCATACCGCGCGCGAATGAAAATGCGCTTTACAATTTCCAATTGACTTGCAGTTGATTTTGAACAACACCCCATCGACTGTCAAGTATATTACAGTGTTATACGCTTTGTCGGCATCCCTTAGAGAACAAAATCATGTATATCTTTTTTATGTTGTATAATTTGTTTGATATAACACAATGTGTATGAAAGAAAAATATATAATCAGAAAAAAATGTTGGCTGTACATGTCAATGACGTTCAAATGAATAAATTCCAAATTCCAAACCCACCTGGCCTGGGCTATTTTGAAAACACATAGCCTGGCGGGCCAGGAAAGGGGCTAATTTGGAACCCTCCCCATTTACCCCCCNCTCTCTCTCTCTCTCTCTCTCTCTCTCTCTCTGATCTCGGCTGTCGATCGTGCGATTGCGTAAAAAATCGGCATGCACAAAGCCTGTAATCAATGGTAATGTAAACTGCAATATTACATTTAAAACATTTCCGAAATTTGCCCTTTTGTTAATAATGCACAATTATTATGTTAATTAATATAATTTAATTTCAAGAAGTCCATAATTCGCCGAAATTTTCCCCAAACTATGCTAAACTTTTGTCTAAGTACTCTAAATAATCACCTAAACAATACCCCATGATTAAAAATCCTTTTGCTTCTTATTGGTTTTTTTTCTTATTTCTTTGGGGTTTTTTAACCTTATTGTTTTCATGTTTTCAACCAAAATTGTTGGTGACATTATTACAGTTAAACATATCATAAAATTGTGTGAATTTACCCATTCAGAGCTAAAATAATGAAAGATTTATACATTTTTACTGAAATTAAATTTGCATTGATTTTGTATATATGAAATCACATTTTGAGCCAATTATTGGCTTGATGATTTTTGTCGATCCTGCGTAATTCGGGAACCGTGTACCCTGGCGTCTTGAAAATGGTCTTAAAGGGAAACCATCCCCTGGAATTATCCTGCTCTCATGATATGAAGAAAAATCACATGAACAAAGTGTGAAAATCTGAGCAAAATCGGACAACCCGTTCAAAAGTTATGAATTTTCAAAGTCACAGAGATATGGGGATCCGCGCGAACGGCAAATTCGACGGAATCTGTGACGTCATGTCGGACAACTCCTCATTCATTCTGTACATAAAACTTCACATTTTCTCCCTTTTCTCGGAAAAGTCAACAAAAAGCCAATTTTCAGTTGGCTGTACATGTCAATGACGTTCAAATGAATAAATTCCAAATTCCAAAAGATTAATGCCGCAACCTCACTCTAAATTTTATATACTTTGATCAATTCTTAAAATGTGCAAAGTGAATGAGGAGTTGTCCGACATGACGTCACAGATTCCGTCCGTTTTGCCGATCGCACAGATCCCCATGAGCGGAAGTGATCGTCAAATCTCTGTGACTTTGAAAAGTCATAACTTTTGAGAGGGATGTCCGATTTTGCTCAAATTTACATATTTTGTTCATTTGATTTTACTTCGTTCAATGAGAGCACGATAATTCCAGGGATTGTTTCCCCTTTAAATATTGCCCAAGACTTGATAGATAAAAGTCATAATTTCAACGACGTGTTTGAACCAAATGCTGGGGGGGGGGGGGCAATTGACCCCAGGCCAGATAGGGTTAATAATGTTCCACAACTATTTTAATGTACAGTAATAGTATGTGCATCAAACTGGCAGAAAGTTTATGTACACACAATACTTTCATTTACAGTATACTCAATTAACCAGCATGTCATTTTGAGGCAATTGCAGATTTTTCTTTCTCCCTGACCTTCTCAAAATGGAAGCTAGCCGTAAATTTGTCGGGTCTAAACCGTGTCAAAAAGTGTTTTTTTATGTTCTGTTCCCCCATGCCCCTCACCCCTCCCCTCTTTCTGCTGACATTTCTGCAGTTCTCCAGCAAACGGATGAATTCAACAAAGAAGATATGCTCTGGTGCCCCAACTATCAACTGCCGGGTACGCAAAACAATGAAAAAAAAACACATAAGTGATTAATTAAGAAAATGCAAGGCTCTCATATCAAATTATTGCTCTCAGAATTACCTTAAGTTGTGCGCATCTACCTGCCAACCAGTAGTAACACCCCCCTCTCAACGCTACGATGCGCACCTGATATATGTGTGATCATTCTTTATTGTCTTTTGTTTTTACATGATACATACTTGTGAACGATTGGGGGGGGGGGGGGCTGGATTCATCCCCATCCTATAATTGACCTGTTCCCTTGTTTTTTTATTATACTTTACAGGTATTTTCAGGTCTTTGAATTGCAACTCGTCGTCCGATAAAAATTTCGGTTCATCAAATATTAAGTGCTTTCCGAAACAATCCCCAAATCATGGTGAGTATATAGTCTCTCGCAATAATATTAATTGCTAAACCTAATGATAATAATGATCATGATAATAGTAATGATAGTAATAATAATGACAACAATAATAATAATGATAATAATTAATCAATTCATTTAGATTCAAAATAACATTTCATTTCATTTTCATTTATTTTGTTTCAAACAAAATACAAATCAATACAGTATGACAAAACAACTGTAATATACATAATTCAAGATTAATACGCATACTTTTTTTTCCAAAATAACAAGCTTTCAAAATCATACGCAAATGTAATATCTTAGTTACAAAGGTAAAAGAAAACAGAAGAAATTGATATTTTGCCGAAACGGAGAGGCCCACTAAAAAGCTTTGCTTGTAGGGTGTGGGCTACTCTACAATAAAAAAAATCATATATAAATAACATTTTGAAATTTTGAAATAAGTAATGTAAAATGAGATGAAGAAAGGAAGACCAGCAGAGACAGTATCAGGCTCGCAATTTACTATTGTAATCAAGTGATAGAGTACTTCGTACATACATTAATAATTGAGTAAACAAATAGAAGGAAAAGGGTGCAGATTCAGAAGCAGAGCTTGTAATGATAATGATAATATTAATAATAACAATAAAAATAATGATAATAATAATAATAGTAATTATTATTATCAACCGTATCAGACATCTGAGCCATGTGATTTTTACACTTTATTGCCCCGTAAAAGACAGAGCGGTCCATAAATTACTTTATTGCCCGCGGTCAAATGTCTTTGGGATTTTGCGTGTAAAACAGCTGGCAATATTCACATGCGAAATACGCGGACCGCGATCTCGCGAGCAACCACTTTTAATTTTGCAAGTGGTTTACGTGCATACATTCAGCACAGTTTTTGTGCATTGAGCGCGCGACGTGCTTTGTGAACATCAGAGTGTAAACAAACATGGAAGCGCCCAGTTCGAAGAAGTTTGCTTCGTTCGATGACAACGAATTCGATGGAATTTTGCAACATATGAATGCTAAAAATACTAAGAAGGCAACGAAACAAGCAGCCAATATTCTAAAGGAATATATTGAGTAGCAAAATCTTTGGCTTAATCTGGAAACTTCAAAGTAATTTCATCAAGCAAGAAATGCTGGTAAATTTACCCTTTTATTTCATGGATTTTTTGTTCGCTCTAGATGTCTGATTTGGTTAATAATAACAATATGGACTATTTCTTTCGGGAGACACAACATCTATGGCCCTGAGTAGAGTCGTATTGACTAATAGTATTGAGTAATACGACTCTACTCAGGGCCATAAATGTTGTGTCTCCCTCAAGGCTAGTCCATATTATATTATAGTAATACTAATACTAGTAGTACTACTACTACTAATCATAATGATGATGATAATACAGTATGAATAATATTGATAACAATGAAATAAAACGAAAATATAGGGGCCTAATGCTATTGAAATCGGTGCGGGCTTAAATTAGTCAAAACTGTCGTTTGAGATTTGGTTTGTTGTTTTTCGAAAAAACGGAAAATTGTCCCTGTGTTGTGCCAATATTAATAAGATTTTTTTTTTCTCGCACATGAATTTCGGAAACCTTGCAAGATACATGAAACTTCTTGAAAGATAATCTTTGTGAATATTCATCACTTGCATGAACATTTTAGCTATATGTGACGCGGACGTGTCCAGCTTTTAATTGCTGTAGAGTGGCGTAACTAACAAAAAACGAAATAGAGAGGAAAAAGCTGAAAGAGGAAAGGATGCCGAGAGTGATAGATTACACACTTTATGTTTTACAAAAATTGATTCAGATGCCAGTAAATCACAGCGAAGAATACTCCATTTTCATTTTTTTTCTGTCGATACCTCTCATTGCATGCCCATTTGCCGAAGCGTGCTTGCGGCGCCAGATCCTTTCATGCACTTACGGCTCGTTAGACCCGAGTTCGAGCGGTAAAACATTCCTCAGTCACTATTGCTAACTTTTAAGTGGTCGGTTTTGAAATATGACTTTTTTCAAATTTGTCCTCAAAATGCCAGTTGCAAGGCTGGATTCAAAAAATAGGAGGGCACAGGAGGAGGCATATGCCCCCCCCCCCCCCAAAAAAAAATGGCATGTAGATATATTTTCCTCTCCCCTTTGGTTGCCAGCTGGAGCCGGGTAATAGTGAGTGTATAGCTTTCAGCGCCATGAGCACGATAAGGTGGACATGTGGGCTATACAAGTAGCCACCATTATTATTATTGGGTTCTTACATACATGAAAAAATTTCAAGTTGTTAAGCAAAATGTATCATGATTCTTGACCTGGAAATTGTATTCCCAACATGATAGGACAGTTCATCTAGCTCGTCTAGAAATGTAAAAATGTGGCGAAAAGGAAATGATGATGTTAAAATTTCCTTTCCATATACTTTATCCACCTTTCTCCCCTCTTATCCACTCCCGAAACAATAATTATTCTGTAAGGGAGATAATAGAAAATATGATTTGTATTGCTTTGTAACTTTGGCAGGACAATCTATCGGATCACCACGTGCAGTTACATGTGATAGAGTTCCCGATGGACAATGCTGTTTTACATGTCCAATGGATCCTACGACCCCAGGTCATGGTAATGACCCCAATCAGACACATACAATCAGAAGAAGAAATATCCGCCAACGTCCATGCGTCTTGTGCCCAAACTCAACTATACCAGTATGGATTACTTTTGGATTTTCGATTTTTGTATAATGTATATTTATCAAGCCCGATCATTGGCACATATCCTGTATACGCTTCAATGATTATAAGGAGGCCAAAGTAGAGTTCATGACCATTGTTGATTTCAAGCATTTGAAAAGAATCATATACAGTCAAACCTGTCTACAGTGGCCACCCCAAGGGAAACAGAAAACGTGGCCACTGTAGACAGGTGGCCTCTATAGACAGATTCTATAACATGCATTTTCACCTGGAGGGACTCAATCTACGTGGCCACTATAGACAGATGGTCACTATAGACAGTAGCCACTATAGACAGGTTTGATTGTACTACATATTAGTCATATCCACCATTTGCATACCTAATTCTTGTCTATGACAAATTACATAGCTATATTCTCTACTGCATACCTTCTATGGCCCGTATTCTGATGTCAGGTTTAACTTAAACTGGAGTTTAAATATGTGGTTTAAGTATGGGAAGCCAATGGAGGCTTGAATCTATAACAGTCAATGTTTAATTTACCAGCACATGTGGCACTCATAGTATTTAAAACTGCCTCGGAATAAAAACTTCAATAGTTTTCTACATTATTAGAGCATGGGAAAAGATAGTAGTTACCATAAGAATTATCCATTGTAAATAAAGTTTTGGCACTTTTGGCTACCCATACTTAAACCACAGATTTAGACCAGGGTTAACTTAAACCTCGCTATCGGAATACGGGCCAGTTCTACATGTTTAAATGTTGAAATGACTTTGGTTATGTCTTGTAAAACGCATAAAAGCATTGCTTCCATTTGTTGTGTTGTTGGTTGTGTGTAGTTTATTATACTTATCTTTTGCATGTATTGTATTTTAATGAAATTGAATAAACGAGCTTGAGCTTTAAGCACTAAAGAATTATTGCTATTTTCATTATCATGATCAATATCATTATTATTAGTAGTAGTAGTAGCAGTAGTATCGTTATTGTTATCATTATCATTATTATTATCTATGTTCATCAGGAAATTAAAAAAAATCGGAATCAGATATTTCAACATTGCCCATCATCGTCAACGCCGACAACACCACTTGCAGCAGCATCCTCACCATCGACATCGTCACTTCCATCATCATCCTCACCATCGACATCGCCGCCTCCATCATCATCATCGCTGACGTCCATTCAAGTGACAGAACTGTCCCTCAAAACACCACCGAGTAAACATGCATCCGGTAAGTTCTTTACCATATTTTCTTTTTCAAATCTAAATAAAATGAAATGATATCATCGCGAACATATTGCACAAAAGATTTTGTGAAAAAGTGAAGGAGTTTTGGTAAAGCTACAACCTAAAATGTGTAAAAACATTTTCTTTTCTCGTTAAAGGACACCTTCTCATGCACATAATTGGATGAAAATGTCCGAATGTCATCTTTGTGTATGGTGGTTTTATTATTATACTATTTTGTCAAATCTCGGAAACACCTCACACATGCCCGATAACAAACAAAATATCATTATTAGTACCGAGAGCGGGCGCTAAAGATAATTCAACGGTCAAATCCAAATTTTAAAGGAGAATCAGTTTATAAAAGCTATGATATTGTCTCGAAATATGTGTAAGATATATATTTCATGCTAAACATCCGGTAAACTTCATATATTCTAATCGTTACCAAAACTGTATTTTGGCTTCAAAGAGGAACTCCCAGACGATGATATTTTGTTTTCTCAAAGGAGCAGAAAATGAATAATATTGACAAATTCCGCTTGAGTTCTGGTCTGTTCAGCTGAAGTTCTCGCGCAAATCGCGGATTATACGCCCCCTCAAATATATGTTAATAGCGAGGTTACGCACCGTCAACACGAACGGCAAAAATATCATTTTCGACCCGTTTAGGTCGGCTTCGCTGGTTGCCATTGACAACAGCGGCGAAGAGCAGAATTCTACAACGGTTTTGTCTTAGATGCAGGAACGTAGCCAATCAGATGCGCCCAAGCGTATCACGTGCCTATTATGCAAATCTTTGGATTTCGGCGTGAAAGCTCGGCTCCTGACGTCACACTCAATTTGCATACTGCCGTTGAGCGAGTAGCGTAACAGAAGTTAAGAGCAACGGAGGGAATAAGGATGGGTTAGCAAGAACGCAGGAATCTGAGCCGCTTTAATTGTTGTCGAGCGTAAACTCGGGAATGCTATTTTAAAGACAAGGCGGAAGGTATTTTGCAGTGCACAATGTTTTGTTTCGATATGGGTGATAACATGCACAGATGACCTTCAATTCTTGGCTCATAGTTACGGTGCGGTGGCGTCCTCAGGATAATTTTTAATTCTGGACAAGCTTAACTCCGATTTACAAGCAGCTACAACACATTTCTCATATCACTTCTAAATCAACTACATCATGCAACACGATATAAACTATTTCCTTAAAATAAAGTGGGTCATGGGATAATAGATCTCTACGCGGTGTATTGAACTGTGTGAACACAACAATAACAAGCCGGTCCTGATTTAAATAGCGTTATAAAAGAGCATTTAATTGACGTTTCACTTAATTTTACGGAAATGAATTATATTGTGTTTATTCGATGCTTGATATTTATTATTGTTATTGTTGTAAATTTAGTATATTTCTAAAGTTACGAAATAACTTTCAAATGTATCAAATGCAATTTATGAAACTTGTTGTGCACGAATAAAATGTAGAAACATATATATTACTCAATGAATGATCAGATACATTCATATTTGTGAGTTACACTCTAAAACATCACAATATACATCGTGTTTTTTTCTCATTATTCAGATCGGTTGTATCTATACGTAGCCATACCGGTGAGCTCTGGAATTATCACTATCATACTCGTCATATTTCTCGTGTGGTACCTACTAAGGTAATTCTTAAAAGAAGAGTCTACCCAAACTAATATTTCGGTAACAGAAGCAGGAAAGATTTTTGATGAAAACAGAAAAAAGTTTGAGGAAAATCGGACCACTAATAAGAAAGTTATGAATGTTTAAATATTTAGACAAATTGGTAATTGATTATGTCATAGGTGCACAATTATTCATATCACTGTTATGAAATGTTACTTTTTTCCAAAAAAAATATTATTTCCTCAAAACATCAACTGAAGGATATCTTCATGATAAATATGTAGACCCCTGTTTGCATGTTTATATTCATACAAACTTTGTACCTTGCTGTAGAAAGTGTGGATTTTGCACCATAAATGTAAAGAAAATTCTTGTTAGTAGTGCACCCATGATGTCATCAAATTGGCAACATGTCTGAAAATTTTCACTGATTTGCTCATTTTTTTAAACATTTTTAAAACTTTTTTTTTTATTACTTGTCCGATTTTCATCAAACTGTTTTTTTTTTCTCATCACAATTCTTCTCTTCTCCTGTTAAAAAGAAAATATAATTTGGAATAGACTCTCTTTTTAATTCAGTTATTTCATTTTACAGTGGAACCTCTTTACAATAAGGCCCATGAGGGACCACGAAAATTTAGGTTTCCCATATCACGGTTAAGAATGCCTGTACAAATAGATCTGACGAGTAAAATCACATTGTTGTTATACGGTATTCAGCCTCGTGATAAAAGAAATTTCCACTGAAGATGATTATTACAATAAGGCGGCTCTGAGCAGAATCATACTTTCATTCCAGTTAAAGTCAACAGAGATTGCACGCTTTTTTTGTTGCTTTTTTTTTTTTCTTTTTTACTCCGTATCAAGTATTTTGCAAGTGATGAAATCTCTCAAAACGACCTCGTTACGCACTTGTTCTCATACAGGAAACCAAACAGATCCGAGAGTGCGCAGATCCAATATATATCGAACGACGTGGGACTCAGTGGGATGACGAAGGATTATGCCGAGATCGGGGAACATGACTACCACTTGGTGGATGGAGGCAAGCAACTGGGCGACTACCATACATACGAACTGGCAGATCTTCCCCGACGAACAACCGATCTTCCACGACAACTCCCGACTGTGCCGACTACCGTCTCCGCTGCTTCGGAGATTGCCGAACCGGCGAAAATCATCTCCTTGGTAGAAACCGACTTAACAATGGTGCACCATGGTGATAGGCAAGGGACGCGGAGTGATGAAGCGATAACGACAGACATGGGTG
>BQKZ01006571.1:27528-39639 GCA_036244855.1 Temnopleurus reevesii | reverse complement strand
ACAAAGAGGTGGTATTGTGGACATAACAATGTATCACTTAATTACTGATGGCCATATAATAAAGTACTCCATAAGAAAACGAAAGGGAAGAAAAATACGGATTTTGGTTGGCAGCTCTGTACACCCGTCAACCAGAGTCGACCGAAGCGAGGCAACATTGAAATTTCTAATTTCATGGAATAAAGTTCAAGAATGTTAGCATGTGTTGATATGTAATGATTTGATATTTACAATGAAAAATCTTTCTATTAATAAACATATAATTATCCTGTGCAGACAAAGGGGGCATATAGAACTTGTGAGAATTGCATTCGACTCAACTCTTTATATTACTACACTTTCAATTTTAATTTTTTACTCATCGTTAGGTTGAAACTCAATGGCCACTAGCCCAACCCAATGCAGCATCTCGTCTCCATGGCGATGAGGAGGAAGGAGGAGGCATCGATATTGAGAAGGCTAAGAAGTTTATGGAGGAAGAGGATAAACATGACAAGCAGCTCTTCAAAGATCGCATCAAACAAAAGCACTTGGTATGTTTGAAACACAAGTATCAGTTTAATAATACGAATCACTAGTAATTTACGACCTTGTATTCATAGCCTTTATTCCCTCAGGTATTTGAAAGCTGCTCAAGAAATGCATATCTTTCTTAGCAGTTCTGTGCAAGTGATTGTGGTAGTGGGATATTTCAAGTTGTTTATTAGATCAATAATGTGTTTTTGTAATGTATTGTTTTCCTTGAGCATCAGAACCTAGCGAATACTGTGCTATATAAGTACTCATATTAATATTTTTATCAATATGTATGCCTTTATTCACTGTCCAAATATGAATTTTGATTCTATATAAATTATTAAATAATAAGCTGTAGTGCAAGTTGTCATGAATGACAAGATTTCTGAAAATATTCTCGTTCCTTACAGCAATTGCAGTGTGATATTAAAAAGAATTAATTTGCACAAATTGGTACAAGTTACTGTTTCATTTTTTTTTTTTATTGTTTGTTCGTTCAGATTTTAAATCGTAAATTTGTTTTTATTTATGTTTCTTTGATTTTAGGGGGATCGCACTCACATTCCTATATAGGTTCTTTCAATATAAAAGTTTCCTATCAAAGACAGCCTTGAAACTCATGTAGTTGTAAATATTATGTTAATCTTTCATTTTTCACTTTTTTTCACAGGAGAGGAAGCTAAAGGAGAAGTCAAAGAAAAGGAAGAAAGGAAGGAAAGAAAGCGATGATGAGGTATGTATAGTTTTGGTCGAAAATTTGAATCTCCCTTATTCAGACAGTTTGTGTAAAATCTAAAGGCAAAATTTAAAGGAGGTTGTACTTGTACAGAAAAGGGCTTTTGGATAACGTGACAGGGGTGGCAAGTTTAGCTAGTCTGACTGTGTGAGATTATTTGGTAAATAGGGCTGCAAGAGATGTCGCGATATTAAAATGCTAATGAATATTCAATATTCATCTGTGCAAATAAATACAGTCAACTTCGCGTAAGTCGAATCTCTTGGGACTCTGCAAAAACAATCGACTTAGGCGAAATTCGAGTTACAAATTTTATTGATAAGTCGATGACAAATTTGATATACAGACAGGCGCGTGTTGCATGCACACGCTGACATGCAGCTACAAATCATTNAGTGCCCAAAATTTGTAAAATGTTTTTTATTTCTGATGGTATGGAACAAGCCGTACATATCTTTCTGATTGCGTGATGGCGGAGGCATAAATTTCGACCGTGCGCGGTCGAGGATTCATCTAGTTTATTCTTATTTTTCCCAGGTTGGTTGGATGTTCACTGATCTACTTGCTGATGATCTAACCAAGGGAACAGTCAAACATGTCAGGAATATGGTAAGCCCCTTCTCCTTTTTTTATTAGAAAATCATTCACAAATTTCAGTAGACTTGTCTCTTGTTTTATGTATTGACATAGGATTCCCATTTCATGACTTTTGATAAATTTGAAATGGCTTGGGACTCCAGTTCAAGTAACTTACTACTTTTTTTTAGCTGGTGCAAGCAGGCCACTATTAATTAAAGTTTGTAACCTCTTCATATTTAAAAATTATGTTTTGTTATAACGGACAACAATTTTTTATGAGCTGTTATCTCGCTTTGTCTTTTTTTTCCCTTTTTTTTTCACAGGGATGCCCACTTCATGGTTTATAAGTTGTATATAAATGCTTGTAAAGTCTAGTTTATTTCAAATTCATATATTGAATATATTGCTTGGATTGATTTCTTCTTTTGAGTACAAGGTCTCCTGAATTTGTCTCTCTCTTTAAAAAAATAATTAACACAGGATGCCCATTTCATGACTGCCGAAGAGTGTATAATGGCAGGTGAATTCCAGAACAAGCATCCAAGCCCTTGTAAACTGGCACAGGAAGGCTTCTTTGGATCAAAGTTTGTCACATGTATTGTCACAGGTATGCTGGTTTCTTTATTTCAAATATTAATCTTTATGAACCTTGGCTCTTTTAACCACCATGGTATAGAGAGGGGAAGGAATTGCAACCCACTCTAGATTTTAGCTGCCAATCACATGATTACATTGACAAATGATACACAGACATTGTGATTTCCAACTGGGTTAACTGCTATGATTTTAATGAAACATTTTTAAAACAAATTATGCATAAATCTGAGTTTTGGTGACATGAATTAAATCAACTAAAGATTAGTTATCTATGCTATAGATATTTTTTGATGTGTTGCTTCAAAGCTTACATGAAAAAAACCTAAATTATTATTTTCATTGTATTTCATTGCTTTTGATATTGAAAGAAATGAAGCGGGTTGATGATTGCATTTTATATGACTCCTCGTGAATAGTATTGATAATGATAGGTTCCATCTCAATTTTGTGTTGATTAACATTTCCATATTGTTAGATACATAATAATAATGATAATAATAATAATAGATGCAGTTTATATAGCGCACATATCCACTCTGCCGAGTGCTCAAGGCACTTTACATTATTATTAACCTGGCTTTAGCCCGGCAGCCATCCGCGGCGCACTTGGCATTTCAAGGAATAACTATTCCTGCCAGGTACCCATTCACCTCACCTGGGATGAGTGCAGCACAATGTGGATGGATTTCTTGCTGAAAGAAATTGACGCCATGGGTAGGATTCAAACGTACGACCCTCTAGTTGAAAGCCGAGAGTCACAACCACTACACCACCATTTGTATATTGCCCCAAAACAATTTTAAAAACACATAATTGTTATTTCTATTATACAGGTGATTCAACGAATCAAATCCACACAGAAGCCTACCAAGTGTCCAATCAATGTATGGCCCTAGTTAAAGACAACTGTCTTGTCCCTACTATCGATGCACCTGAACTCGGCTACATAAGAGAATCTACAAATGAGCAATATGTTCCTGATGTCTTCTACACGGTAAGTTTGATTGATGTTTAACCCTTTATGTGTTTACTTAATTTTGAAGGTAGCTAATATATTACCTAAGCCACCACCTTAGGCACTACAAACAATGGAAAGCATAATCTGGCTATTGTGTGTACTCCCTAAGTTTAGAGCACTTCCAATAGAGGTGTGTAGTTGTGCTAAAATGCGAGCAAAACCACTGAAAGATTAAAATGATATGTGGCTCGATATAGCAAAACCAGATACTACTCAGTAAAAGGACTTTTTATATAGCAAACCTCAAACAAGATATTCATCTTTGAATGTTCTTATAATTGTGTGGGGAGTAAAAGTGACTGCCGCTTAATTTTTTATGATAATTATGATAAATGTTTTTGAGAAAGTCAAGTACAAATTCTTTTGGTCCATTTAAATCATGGATTAGGCGGCCGCTGAGCTGCGCCAGTTCGAGATTGTACCTATCCCCTTCTTGTTGAACACCAAACAGGGTAGCAACAATTCCCATCTTTTAGCATCTTTTGATTTGACTCGGCTGGGAAGCAAACCTTGATTGTGAGGCGGATGCCCTACTGATTAAGCGAAGACACCAGTGTAATGTTATGATGGTGTTAATATGAAGTGAATAAGTGAAGGAATTTTCGTGAAAATTGCACAAATTTGTGAAATTTATGCCATGATATCTCACATTAAGCATTTGGTATGAAATCATCAAGATGTTCTTAATTTTAACATTATTTCGTCAAATAAGGTGTCATTTAGAGAGGAAATTGTCAATTCTATTTCTCTGAATGTTTTTTTTTCAGGAGACAGATAGCTATGGCAACTCATCGAAGCAACTAGCAAGGCCTTTACCTGTTGAATTTCTTCTTGTAGATGTAAGTACAGAAAATTTCATTCAACTTTATATCAATTCATGTGTCATAATTCATATTTGTCAAGCTAAAGAGATGACATGAGTTAGATTTCTGATTATCATTGTTTGTAAGATATATTGCTCTTGATTATGTGCATTCTCATTCTTGAATAGACAATTTATAAGATCAGTCCAGATTATTGCTACTGTATTACAGGTGTCGAGTTCTAGTGTTTCAATATATTGAAAACTTTGTTAACACAGAATTTTCAAATGGTGGGGAAAAAAATTATCTATAAATTCTTTTTCTGATCATCAGTTACCTGCTGGATTTCCAAAGGATGCCACATTTGCCATCAACTCACAACTTGGGCCGAGACCATTCCCGATTGAGAATTGTAGGGTAGATAAAATGTAGTGAATGGAGAAATATGTAAATAGTAGGTAAATTAATCTATCATTTTGTTTTTCTTTCAGCTACCTGCCGGATTTCCAAAGGATGCCACATTTGCCTTCAACTCACAACCAGGGCTGAGACCATTCCCGATTGAGAATCGTGCTGGGGTAGGAGAGGTGCAGGGAATGGAGGCACTCACCCGATACATGGGGCAGTTTGAGAGCAGTCAGCTGATGGAAGCTATGCTTGATTTTCATCTCTTAGTCTATCTTGCCACTATGGACCTCCTACCACTCAGGGTAAGACAAGGGATTTTAGAATGGGAAAAGAAGGAGAATAACCTCTTTTTCCTGAATTTTATTCCTGTTTTCTAGCCATTTTATTTGCTTGTCTCATCAGCCTGCAGAAATATCTTCAATTATGAATTTTGGCATGTCAATCATTAATTTGATCATGGATCAAGACTGTCTCATGAACATTGAGTATTGGGATATTCCAAGAAAGTTAACGTCGATTGAAGGTTGGAGTTGATTCACACCCCCAACCTAAATCCTTGTATTCACATAAAAGCACAGACCATGAGCTTGTCATAAAGCTCATTTCAATTTTTAATATGTATTTTTTTAAATATGTAATTGATTGCAATTTTTTTGCAGCACATCATTATATGTCTTAACTCTATATATGGTTCTAAATGGATTTCACTACCCCCTGCACAAAAATCAAACAGACTTGTAGATTTTGTATCCCCCAACATTATTGGATTGTATTTTTCCTTTTTTTCAGGATCATATGGACCCCTTGTTGGAAGCACTCAAGTCTCGAGACAAGCACCTCGTAGATGCTTGGTCTAAGTGTGAGCAATGGGCTACCATGGAACACTTCATCGCCGCACAAGGTTAGTATTAATTAAGCTGAAATTTGCTTTATTTGCGCTAATAAATAATGGAATTCAATAATTCAGGAAAAGAAAATGATGGGGCAAGAATCAACACAAGAGGCCGTTCACTGAATGATATTGTTATAACACCAGAAATAGGGTGAATAAAGTATCAGAAGTTGCATTCCTCAAAAAAGGGGTCAATTATTCCAGGCTAAAGCACCGGTGAATGGAAACTTTGCCGGTCCATTTCTGTCTTTACTTTAGAGTAACAAGTCCTGCATTTAATGAGCTACATGTTCTTATTATATGTACATCCTTGGTCTTCTGTAGCATGTAAACCAGAGTTTAATTTTCCATTGTAGTGTAAATCATTTACAATTTAAAATACTTCCATCTGTCTTCAACGTAAAGAGTAAATTAAAGTTTCCTTGCGTTGATGTTCTGACACATTTATAACATTGTACAATTATTTTCCTTATCTCAGCGGGACCTTCAGCACCATCAGGAGCATCGGCCAGCACCAGCGGGGGAGCGATGGGGGCGAGTACGTCCACCGTGGTATCAGGCACCTGGACTTGTTCACGATGCACCTTCATCAACCAGAACTCTGCAAACAATTGTGAAATATGTGACGGTCCCAGGGGCTAGTTGACCACCAGCGTCATAGGGAGCACCAGCCAGCACCAGTGGGGAATCAAAGGGGCCAGTACCTCCACCCTTGTATAGGGCACCTGAATTGTGTTTCATAAAGCTGTTTTTAGATCTATAGTATTGCGTAAAATTAAGGAAGCAGTGTTCCACCATGCCCCATAAAAATGCATGTGTTTTACATAGGCTTTGGTTGGAAATGGTGGGAAACTGTTACCTATATTTTGATCAATCCTGTACGCACAACTCTGCGAACAGTGATCCTTTCTCGGGGTGCGATTCAACAGCAGTAGGCATCAACGTTGTGTGCAGGAAAGATTCATCAGTCATTCGTAGAGTGGTGCATATGTCTACAAATAGCTTTATGAAACACAACTGTAGACTTGTATGTGATGCACCTTTACTGTGAAATATAAGGAGAAATAAATTGGACAAAAGAAATGACCTCCCATTCAAGCCCTTATAAAGGCTCAAGCGAACAAAAGATATTTTCTTCCCAGCTACTCTGCAAAGAAATGCAGAGCAGATGTCAATCCTTTGCTTAACATGGAAGCCCCTCTCTTTTCTCTGCTTGAACCATTCTAAATGCTTGAATGTTTGTAATTTANGAAAAAAAAAAGAGCTAACAGACTTGTGGATCTTGTATCTTCAGACATTGGATTGTGTTTTTGCATTGTTTTTCAGGACCATATGGATCCCTTGTTGGAAGCACTCAAGTCTCGAGACAAGCACCTTGTAGATGCTTGGTCTAAGTGTGAGCAGTGGGCTACCATGGAACACTTCATAGCTGCTCAAGGTTAGTAATGTATAAGCTGATATTTTTTCTCTGAGGCTTTATTTTAGTTTATTAGAATGCACATAGACTTCTAAACAAAGATATTTTAAAATATAGAAATTAAAACTAGCTAAAAAGTGGCAGTGTTTTACCAAGAAAAGAAAGATTTTCAGAATGACTGGTATCTGTTCTTGTGCTGATTGATCTATGATATTACACGTATTCAGCACACAAGCTGATACCGGTTGTTCTTCGTAACTTAGTAAAACACCGCAGATGTGTTAAAAAGTATTAGCTTCTACAATATAATATGATGATTTTCAATTAATGGTTAAGTGTTGTCAATAGGTCTTTTTAAAAGGTAATAACTACAAATGCAGATGATTGAAATCATCATTGAAAATTATCTGCTATTGTTTTTTTTTGCATATCTACAAAATAGTTTACAAATAATAAATGCCTGATAATGCAATAGCTTGGTCAAATTTTGACTTTCTTATGGATCAGTCCAAATTTCACTGAAATATCTATCTTTACTACTGCATGAGTATTGGCATCCAATATTTGGTTTATATCATTGTATCAGACAGTGTTGTTTCATACAATGCAATATTTATATAATATTGGATGGCAATGAATGGAATACCAAGGAATATTGCAGGAGTTAGGGCAATATTGCATGAATCGAAGATGAGTGCAATATTCCCGGTATTTCATGAAATAAATCCATCCAATATAATTATTATCATCTTTACATTAGCCTTTGACTTACATGTGTTGATTATCTAGTATTTTCCGCGTCTATTCGGCATAGAATCTCCTCAAAATCGTCCTCAGTTAACGAAGCGAAACGAGACCTGGGCACTGCCATTTTGATCACGAACAAAATCAAAACAAATTTCGCGCGATATTGTCAGTAATGCACATATAAGCCTATCGGATTTCCGTGAGAGTGCTTCGCACAATGCAGAGAGCTCGCAACAGCTGATCACTGCTTTGCGCATGCGTGAAATTGAAGCCGTAAAACATCGCATAATGTTGCACGGAAATAAAAACACGGGAGCCTATGGTGAATTTGTCCTGTCATGCAACACAGTAAATTGTTGCATAACAGGAAATGAAGGGAATATAATACGCGTATTAAATGCACCACGTAAAACTTTCATATAGATAATAATAAAACGTATTGCACCTGTCAAAGCAGTTTAATTATGATAGAGTACAATTATTTTTCCAATCTCAGCGGGACCTTCAGCACCATCAGGAGCATCGGCCAGCACCAGCGGGGGAGCGATGGGGGCGAGTACATCCACCGTGGTATCAGGCACCTGGACTTGTTCACGATGCACCTTCATCAACCAGAACTCTGCAAACAATTGTGAAATATGTGACGGTCCCAGGGGCTAGTTGACCACCAGCGTCATAGGGAGCACCAGCCAGCACCAGTGGGGAATCAAAGGGGCCAGTACCTCCACCCTTGTATAGGGCACCTTAGTTGTGTTTCATAAATCTGTTTTTAGATCCACAGTATTGCTTGAAATTAAGGAAACAGTGTCCCACCAACCCCCATAAAAATGCATGTGTTTTACATAGGCTTTGGTTGGAAATGGTGAGAAAATGTTACCTATATTTTGATCGATCCTGTACACACAACTCTGCGAACAGTGATCTTTTCTCAGGTGCGATTCAGCAGCAGCTGTTACCATTGTGTGCAGGAAATGGTCACCAAGTCATTCGTAGATTGGTGCGTATACCTTCAATCAGCTTTATGAAACACAACATTGGATTTGTTTATGATGCAATTTTACTTTGAAATATAAGGACAAATGATTTGGACAAAAGAAAGGACCTCCCATTCAAGCCCTTATAAAGGCTCAAGCGAACAAAAGATATTTTCTTCCCAGCTATTCTGCAAAGAAGTACAGAGCAGATGTCAAACCTGTTTGCTTAACATAGAAGCCCCTCTCTTTTCTCTGCTTGAACCATTCTAAATGCTTGAATGTTTGTAATTTACTTTGTCCAGCTTCTTTGCCTTCAGTTTCAGAGTGCTTTATCAACCAGAATTCTTGCAACAATTGTGAAATAAGATATGGCCCTAGGGGCTAGGTCTTGGGGGCTAGCAGCCCTGCCAATATTCAGAAAAAAAATTGTCAGGCTAGAAATTATAGTATGAATATCCAGACAGCTGATAAATAAATATGAGATAATATATATTGAAAGATTCTTAATTTCATATGCTGGAATTAAAATGAAATTAAGTGTACAGATACTATGAGTATGAATTTAAATGTGGTTGGGAATAGACAGTGTTTTTTTGCTTACCGACTCTCCAAGAGAAGACAAAAGTAAACAATCTGTGCCAAAATGGTTTGCAGAAAAGTGGACAAAAGCCTGGAATTTCAACAACAAAAAATTCTAATGGTGTAGACAATTAAATCTCTATACAAATTGTTATACAAGGAAATTTTCTTATACCACTGTTGTCAATGTCCAGCCTTGCTGTCTGGGCGTACTCGCATTTTGGAGTTTCAAGGCGTTACGCAAAGACACTTAGTACTGTGCTTCGTAAATGCACCTTGATTCATGAAATTGCAAGTCATACTTTCCCATTTTGATGTAAGCCTTCTAGCCAATGATGCATCCAGAACTATTTCTATTTAAACATTTATTCAAAGAGAATCTTATTTTATGAAAATATTATTTAAATGATTCATGAACTTTCTCATCCATTTGTGGTCAGTTATGTAGGTCATCAAAATAACATTGTCATCTACGGAGGGGTCATTCTGAAAATGGACTCCTATTAGAAATATGGAGATTTTAAACAGCAAACCTATTTATTCTTTCTTATTGAACTATAACACACTGTCCTATGTACTCACTTTTGTGTTAGAGCATGTGGCTTCTTTACAGAAGTGAGTATAGTGGTGAAGAGAAATCATGAATCACCAGATGCCTCAAAGCCTACCTAATTCGCCAGAATTCAATTTGTTTGTTTTCTCTTTTTTAAAAATTGAGATTCTTAATTTTCCAGTGATATCAAATACTCCAGTCTAGTAAAATAATTATCTTTTTTTTTTTAAAGTAACAGCAGTTAGTGTAATATGAACTCTTTGATGGGAAGGCTTACTACAGGCAATTCCATAAATGGTGTACATCCCGCTTGGTAAGAGACCTTCCTAAATTATCTGTACACCAATCAAATCTGGGAAATTCCATAAATTGCTTATGCCTGACCCCTACGTGGAGGAACTTCCTGAAATAAAACGTCATTATTCATATTCAAGTTATTAACAGAGTGTACTGATTATGAATGTTGTATTTGATAAACTGAAGAAAATAGGATAAAAGTGATGTCCGGCATAAAACGGGTTGGCTATTTGATGGAATTGCCCAGACAACTTTGTCGCTCTTTGTGCAAACTTTACAAAAGGCGATGTGGGAAATAAAAGCAACTGCAAATTTATAATGACAAATATTAAATGTGAAATTAGATTACTTGGTTCAAATACTTTACTAGATGTCATTTGTTTAACGATCTAATTCAATGCACAACTCTAATGTATAAGGGAAGGTATTTATCTTCATTTACCATTCATAAAACTGGTGTGTTAAATTTGTTGGTGCCTATTTAATATTGAAATCATACTTTCTCATTATCGTTTCAGACGCTTATTCGTCTGAAGAACTCCAAATCATAGCACGTAATATTTCATTTCACCCCAAATAAAACTTTCTACCATCATTTTTGAGTACGGTCTTTTTCTCATTTTTTTTTCTTGATCACAATTTCTCACATCCAGTCATAATGTATTTATTAAGAAAAGAGGGGAAATTTATTGTAACTTTCATTAAGCTTGATGATACATTTTTGAAAACTTATTTTTCTTGTCCTTGATCATATTCCAATGGGAAATCTAACATAATGAATTAGCAACTACCATACTTGCAAAGAATGTATCATTTAAGAATGTAATTTTTGTAAAGCAATGGAAATGTGTATCTCTTTATTTTGTCAGTTTTTATGAAGACTTTGATTCTTGTGATATTTAAGATGTTGATTTATTTAAGTAAAATCTTTGATATTGATATTGCTCTGTTGGATTACATCTGAAGCTGAGACTATAATTAAAATTATTGAAAATTTACATCAAGATGTGAAATCCTTATTTGTATGACTTAGGGGGTGTTGTTAAAAATCAACTGCAAATCAAGTGCAACTTTACGAATTGTAACACGCCTTTTCATTCGCGCACAGTACACGCATTTGACAAGACGCATGTAACAATGATTTTGATTGGCACGTTCCGATCAACTGCAAACAAAATAGACAACTTCCATTCAAGCATTCATAATAGCTAGATACAAACAATAAATTTTCTTCCCTCTTATTATGTGGAAAATGTTGAAAGTGTCACACCTGGGGCCTGTAACATAAAGGATGCAATTAAACTTACGATAAATATTTATCGTAAGTCTATGGCAAAATATGTACCATAGAGATACAATTAATTGCAAAATTTGTTGCATCTCTTTTATGTTACAGGCCCCTGGAGTGGTCACTTAAAAATATGAAAGCCACTTTCTTTTATGTTCATAAAGCTATTTTAAGGCTTGAATGAAGTTGTTTACTTGGTTGAATTTCTTCATCCCTTCTGCTTACAGTGAAGGAGAGTGTAGTGCTGGAATAAAGGGATTTAAAAATAAATATTGATTCTGTAAAGAAATCTTCACAGGACTCCAAATAGACCCTATAATGGAAAAGAGAAATTGAAAAAAATATTGACTTTGAAAGAAATATGAGGATAGAGAAGACTTGAGAAAGATTGAGACGAGAGAGAGAGGGGGTAATGGGGACAATCATAAATGAGACAGTTCAGGTATATGCATGAGGTCAAAACTAACATATGAATGATGCAACAGCCAAACAAAAGTGACAGACATGACAAAATACTTCTGTTGTCTGGGAAAAGATTTTTTCTTTGAATTTGGCAACAACAAAAAAGCCAGTTTGAACAACTTTTTAGAGGTCTGTTAGTGAAAAGCAACCAAACATCTTTTTTTTTTTTTACACCTATAATAATGCGTGCACATATGGAGTGTCTTTGGGGGCATTAGCCCCCCCCCCCCCCCCCCCCCCCCCCC